>CABFVX010003629.1:37278-64449 GCA_902151425.1 Timema shepardi | reverse complement strand
GTGGGATAAGGGACAGGAGGGGGGGGGGGGGGGGGGGTTGTGAGAAGAGATAGGCGTCTTGTGTGTGCGTTTTAGGGGACTTCCCCGTGAGGGTGTTTGTTGGGTGCGATCGATCTTCTTCTTTTTTTTTGGTGTAGGGATAAAGTTTGGGGGAGGGGCTCTCAATACAACCCGTGCTGATACAACTACGTGTTGGAACAGAGACAAGGATAGCTAACATTTTTATTATTGTTACCTTGGTTTTCTAGTATCCTTCTCACACTATTGCAGGTGCACTTCCTCAGTTATAATCCTAATCCTTGCCCCCTTATAATAGAGTTGTTAATGACCTTAGAGTTTTAATCACTTCCATTACAAAATAAGGAATTGGTGGGTACGTGCGCTAGATGTCAGGATCATATAGTCTGGTTTGCTAGCTATGGGAAGGTCGATGGTTCATATCCTTGATGGTGCGTTTTATTTATTATGTGTTTTACCACTCACCCTCTACGCACATTTGAAAATATTAAAAACAAAACTTTCTCGTCACTAAAATATTAGTGTAATTCAATCCGTGCACCTTGGATGGGTGGTAAGACGCACATAGCAAAAAAAATACTAGCACTTAAACGGAATGAACGTAATTGGTATACTTGTAGTGGTAGACGGCCTACTGTAAGTAGTGTGAACAAATGAATAAATTAATCTCTGTCATGTGACCGTGCAGTTTTTTCGGTGTGTGGGAGGAAAGCCATTTTCTTTATTTACCTTGTAAGGTAATTTGTAAAAAAAAAATACAACCCCTTTTTAGTTAGTTTCTGTTTACAAAATACTTAGCTAACGAGCCGTTTCTCTTGAAATTTTTCATCTCATGTTATTGTATGTATATTTTAATTTTATAGCGGCCGGTGTTCAATCCTCGGTCCCGGCACAGATTTATCTGATTACCAAACCCTTCCTTCACCTCTGACAAGACATCTTGTGAATGTGGGGGATGCCAGGCCTCCACCGTGGTTCGGATTCCACGTTAAACTGTAGGTCCTCCATTTCATCTCACAATCACCCTACCATTGCACATTAGCGTAAGTGCGTATAACCCGAACGGGTAGTAAGACGCGGTGCTAATAATAATAATAATAATAATAATAATAATAATAATAATAATATTATATAATTTAATTTTCTAGCCCAGGGTTGGAAAAATGAAGGTGATAAAACATTACCACTTAGAAACCTGTAATTTAAACCTCAAAGACAGACGTGCAGCGTAATTTCCTAATTTTTGGTTGGTTTTATTTATTAGTACTTCTAGCAGAAGTTTTCTGGCTATTGGAACCTATATCAATTTATTTTTACACCGCGTCTTACTACCCGTTCGGTTCATTGGCGTATTTACACTAAGGCAGTAGCAATAGGGACGGTTCAATTCATAGGAGGTGTCTCACTATTTACTTAGGAAAAATCACACCCTTAACTCACCCAGCCGGGACTTAAACCCTGGCCTCCTTGTCACAGGCGAACCGTGACTGTATTAAGGGGGATAGTTTGTTCCACGTGGCTACATATATGGTTCTTATCTTAATCAACTATATACAGTCCGATTCCTTGGCTCAGTTGGTAGCGTTTCTTTCTATTGAACTGATTGTCCCTGGTACGATTCCTGGCATGGTTGAAAAATTTATCATTGATGAAATGTGAGTTTCCCCTTTCACAGAGATGAATTAATGACTGGGTACTGGATGTTGTGTCTGTTCTATATTTAAGTTAGTATATATATATATATATATATATATATATCCTGATCTGATATAATCAGTCAATTCAGAAAGTGCACGTTTAATACCTTGAAAAAATTAAAAACTCTAGTACATACAAAAACTACTAAATTGAGAAGTGATGATTAATTTTGAATATTTAGCTTGGATACCTCGCCTTAACCCTCTAATTATTGTGAATTTTACATAATGTACATAATTATTTGATAAAATTTAAGGTAAAAAATGATAAAAAAAAATAATAAGATATAATTGAATTTCTATTTGAGATGATTAAATCTACTAAACCCAACTAAACTAATATTTAAATTTGATATTAGCCTTTGTAGAATGGCTTTAAGCTGGTAAAAGATTAATTCTTTAACTAATGTTAAAATAAACGTCACTTAATACGTTGTTGTATGAAGAGCTCGTTCCATTATTAGAAGAAACTCTCCAACGCTGGGTACCGCCTGCAATTTGTGACTCCCGCAATCTGCGAGACGACACTGTTTGGCCAAAGTATCCAACTTTAAGGGGTTTCTATCGTTTGCATTGGCGATTATCAGAACCTTATTGAGTTATCCGTGTGGTATGTATTCACAAGTTTTTACTGATACTTTTCTAAAAGTGAGAAAATAGAAACGATAAACCAAAGCTTGTACTAATTATTTTAGGTCGAATATAATCACCCGACTTTAAGTATTCAAGCTGCCGTTTTATTAACTCTAATAATAATAATAATATTTAGCACCGCGTCTTACTACCCGTTCGGGTTATACGCTTTAAGTACTAATTTATAATGGATTAGGAATTGGGAAGGTTGAATTAGAGGAAGTGAACCCGCATTTGCGTGGAGGGAGGGTGGAAAACAATTTAGGAAAAACCACCCCCAGTTCACCCGACCGAGATTATTAACTATAACAAACCCAATAGTGCATCATCCAAATAACTCTATTTACAGTAGCCCCATGGCTTCTTTGGTGCTGGATGACAGCTTTGAAAAGTTACCAGACCAAATTATGTATCCCTACGCCAAACCATATGATCTGCAAAAAACATGGGTTTAGCAGCTGTCACTTCTGACGGTTAAAATTGAGGTATATACCTAAATGTTGAGTGTCAGAAGTCAGCTGTGAGCTGTCAGTCAGCACATAAAGAAGTCACGGGGCTACTGTACATCAGCTAGCTTCGTTTTTGTAAATAGCTTTTTGATTGTGTATCCACCACGTCCATATCTCTCCGGGCTATCCACATGTTTGCAGTAGTGCAGTGGAAATGAGGAAGGTAGGGTGTAAAGAAAATATACCCCATTTTCATGAAGGAACATCGGAAAACTATTTAAAAAAAAACAAATCCAGAGTACACTCTGCCAGAATTCGAGCCCTGATATCTCCCCATCATGTATCAATCCAGTCTAATACGAGGGTGACACGCTAGACTGTGCGTCCACCGATGCGGGCTTTTAAATAAATACCTAAGTAACTGTATCGGTGGGCACGGGGTTTTGACATCAAGCTCGTCTATTCTGGTTTCATGATGACAAGGATGTCAGTGCTCAAATCCCGGCCGGGTGTTTTGGGGACGGTTTTTATTAAATGGTTGTCTACTCTACCTTCAAGAAAATGTGGGATCATTTATTATAAATTAACCATATTATCCATAGCAATGGTAAATTTATTAATATACAAAGTTATATTATACGCAATAAATGGTTGAAAACTGTTTTCTATGACCTTGAGCATTTTTACCTTTTCTTTATTTATTTTTCATAAATGTGTACTCCTTAACACTACTGTTTGCCCGTAACATTGAGAAAAGTAAATTTAAGTTTTTACCAATTTATTGTAAGCCTCATTTATTTAACAAGTATTGAAACTATAAAATTGAGATTAAATAATATAAAATATTATGTAAAGCCTTTATAAAGCCACATATATTATTTTGAATCATAAAATTATCTTTTAATTTGTATGTAGTTGTTGGTTAACACGTCACTATTTATCCTTTTAAGGCTATTAAAAAAAAATTATTTCTAAAAACCTCCATATAAATATTTGGTTATTTAAGTTTTTGGAACAATATATGAATATAAAATTACATATTTTTTCTACAAAAAAAAACAACCAAGTAGTAACCATGGTGTGAGCAAGCATAGAGGTGAAACCATAAGCGTCGTGTATCTGGCTACTGGTAAGAGGGTACGTGTAACAATCAGCATGAAAGGTAACGGGAAACTATCACAGGTATTTTATACCAGATGGTTCAGGCAACACCAACCAGCTGAAGGTGTGACTTGCATGCTCCAAACCAGATAGATAGAAATCACATCAGACCAACCATCGGTGTCTTGACTGAAGAAGAAACCATCAATCATGTAGGGTAATCCACTCGTTACGGGTCTATTTTAGGGTCCGCTCGGATCGTAAGGCTTGGGGGAGGGGAAGTGTCATGCGACTATATAGTATATTAGGATGAGGAGATAAATAAAGGTATAGTAGAGGAAATATACCCACATTTGCGTGTAGCGAGAGAAATAAACAATTTAGGGGAAAAACCTCTACTGATGGCGAGGATTAAAACCCTAACCTCCTGTTACATGTAAACCAAACTAGACTGACGCCTTTTTACATAGGTATCTCGGTTATGGCTATAGTAGATTCAAATGACATTAATAATTGTTATACCAATAATACTGCCAAGACACAATTTCATTGCTCGTCCAGAAAAATTAATTGAGGTTTTTAATAACCATAGAGTCAAATGATGAAAAATGGATGGATGAACACAAACGAAACATAGTTATTAACCAAGGCATATATTTGATATATTATTATTGTAATATTATTTTGTCTTACTATTCAAAACAAATTTGAAAAGTGTCTTCTATAAGTAAAACGTCATGGAGTTGTCAAAGAAAGAAATTCCCCCCTAATAACTATGCAGCGAAAGAGAGCGGTTCGTTTTCCAACGACGTGTCTCTTCGACTTCGTCTCCTCTACTAATGGAATATATCAAAAGTCCTCACATGGATGAAAGAGAAAGGGAATCGACCTTGCCTATCTTCCCAACAATGTGTTACGGCTGTGAAATAGAAGGCCAAGACACGTCGGCCATCTTGGGAGTATCATAATTCTTTACGGGGCTCTTTTTTCTTCTTCTTCTTCTTTTTAGATCATTCGATCTGAGTCATAATTTTTATAAAAATGAATGTGTGCTCACCTGCATCAGTGGACATGCGAACTAAGGAGTTAAGCTTGTCTGATCCATCTTACTGGTGATGAAAAGGTCGAGATTCAAATCCCGGCTGAGTTTTATAGGGATGATTTTTGCTTATGGTTTACCACTCTACCTCTATGCAGATGATGCTAGTACATTTGCTCTAAGATACTGCTTTTCTACACCCCTTAAATGTTATTAAATTCCGATAGCCCTGATGGGTTGTAAGACACGTTGCAAAAAAAAAAAGTAGTGTATTTTTATCATAGATAAATGAATGACCAATGATCAACAAAAATTTCATTGTGTTGTTATTACTTAGTCTGCTAGAAGATACTTTATATGAATTTTTTATAATATTTTAATAACATCTCTCGGGTGACCTGGCGGTCTAGGGGTAAGGTGTCAGGCTTCTGGGCTGGCGGCCGGGGTTCAATCCTCGGTCCCGTCAAAAATTTATCTGATTATCAAACCCTTCCTTCACCTCTGACAAGACATCTTGTGAATGTGGGGAATGCCAGGGCCTCCACCGTGGTTCGGATTCCACGTTAAACTTCACCCTACCATTACACATTAGCGTAAGTGCGTATAACCCGAACGGGTAGTAAGACGCGGTAATAATAATAATAATAATAATAACATCTCTCAGATCTTGTGCACAGATTGTTGCTACTTAGAATAAAGAGAAAGTAAAAAAAATCACAACTCGAAGTCAAAGAAACTCTAAAACAATGAAATAAAGTTTTAAAAGAATATTTTCATTAAATCACAAATATAGCCTCTTATTCATATATATAAAATATTTAAACTTAAATATTTTTTTATATTCTATGTTTTATGTTTTGAATACTGATTTAGAAAATTTGTATTAATCTTAACAATAAAATATATAATATAATATAAATAATATACAATATTAGCAATATTAATACAATGGCGATGCGTGCTTGTATCCATTACTACCACTAGTTACAGTGTAAAATAAAATATATTTTTTTAACATGAGGAAGTCGATTCATTCAATTGAGATGTACTCTGGGCTTACGATTGTCAATCTCAAATTGAAACACACAAGCTAAAGGACTAGGATTAAGTTCTCAATGTGTTTTAATATAATTAAAGACCTGCTTCAATTATAAATGATCTATAGCGTCACTTTCACAATATACTAAACTACCAGTAATGGAGATAACAGGGTTTGTATCTCAGTCTGGTATTCTGAGTGAGATTTTCCTAAATGCCCCTTCCACGAAAATGCGTGTATGCTCACCATTCATTTAATTTTCTTCAATCCTAACGTATTGGCGTAACTGGTACATACATATCTGTTTTTATTTTTCGAAAATAATACAAATCTATGAATTCATTTTATGTTTGTATTGTGGTCTTACATCAAATTTAAATATGAGTTTAAACAAACACTGGAGAGTATTCATAGTTATGCATGTTAAAGAATAATACAAATACGCACATGATACGAATCAGTCATACATACTTTCTCATATAGTGTACTATAGTTTTTAACGGCTGAATACATAAATTTGGGAAACACTGCACTACGCATGCGCAAAGTTAATTGAGATGCGTGAGAAAAGTGGAAGGTACCATCACCATTATGGAGTGTGGTTCCATTGTACAGGTTCACCCCATTTACCATCAACGGTAATCTGACGTATTACTCTGTAGTCGTATCTTATAAGATATGTAATAGTGTAACGGGTGACCTGGCGGTCTAGGGGTAAGGTGTCAGACTTCTGTGCTGGCGGCCGGGGTTCAATCCTCGGTCCCGGCACAGATCTATCTGATTACCAAACCCTTCCTTCACCTCTGACAAGACATCTTGTGAATGTGGGGAATGCCAGGCCTCCACCGTGGTTCGGATTCCACGTTAAACTGTAGGTCCTCCATTTCATCTCACAATCACCCTACCATTACACATTAGCATAAGTGCGTATAACCCGAACGGGTAGTAAGACGCAGTGCTAATAATAATAATAATAATAATAATAATAATAGTGTAACAATGAAAGGTAAGCTTGCTATCTTACAGGTTAAACGAAGGGTGCGTGTGTGTGTGTGTGTGTGTATTTGTGTATGTGTGTGTGTTACTGATACGCCATTATTTGAGGCTATTTCCCCCACTGTTATCGGTAATTTTCTGTGTCCATCGTAAGAGGTAGTTTTAAATTAATCGGTTCTTGATTAATTTTCATTTGTATGTTAATTTATTGACTCCTTTATTGGCAAACAACTATATCATTGATTATGTTTTAGTATAAATAAACACTTCTACAATTTCAGATTTACAAAGAAAATTAATAAACTTTGTGAAGATAAAAAATTGTATATTTTAATGTTTAAAAATTTTGTGAAAGAGGGAACTGTGCAGTGTTTGTTGTATCTGATGAAAATAATTTTTAAAAAGTTACGCATTTCCACTGATATTAAGGGAACCGCAATAGTAAGCGATTGCCACGCAGACGTTCAATTCTAACGGAATATTTTACTTTACGATGCGCTATTTCAAAATATAGATTACGCCAAAATAAAGTCAAAATTTTTCAACAGGGCTATTTTTCCTTAACAACCCTATTTTTTTTTTTACTTTTATTAATAGAAAAAAAGGTGATAATGTAACATTAGTTCAGGTGACCTTGGCGGTCTAAGGGTAAGGTGTCACTCTTCCATGCTGGCGGCCGGGGTTCAATCCTCGGTCCCGGCAAAGATTTATCTGATTGCCAAACCCTTCCTTCACCTCTGACAAGACATCTTGTGAATGTGAGGAATGCCAGAGGCCTCCACCGTGGTTCGGATTCCACGTTAAACTGTAGGTCCTCCATTTCATTTCACAATCACCCTACCATTACACATTAGCGTAAGTGCGTATAACCTGAACGGGTAGTAAGACGCGGTGCTAATAATAATAATAATAATAATAATAATAACATTAGTTCCTTTTAAACGACATTTTAAGCCTAGTTGGGAAGCTTTTTGACTATACTTGAAAAACGGATCTAGATTTTGCCTTCCTCTAACTATTAAAGTAATTTGTTGATAGGCTCCCAACGGAAAACTCTAAAATATTTGAGAACTAGCAGCGAGCTTTCCACTTTTCCTAGAGATAATACATTTCGTAATTTTCTTTCACCTCTTTCTTATATAAATGAAAATGGGTGTTTGTAGGTGAAGAACTAAAGCGAGTATCAGTTTGGCATAATATAGAACTAGTTCCAGGGGACGACACAAAAAATTATATTTTAAGCCGTGTGGCCTGACAATGATTGATACTTGCTGACTGACCAAGGTGGCTAACTCAACGTGAGTTACTATGATTCTGCCTAGATTGGTGTGACCTAACACTAAACATGTCACTGTTAAAGTTATGTTAATTTAGTTTGTATTAAGTTATAGTAAGACACATTTGAAGAGTAATGTAACTTAGAGACACACTTCGGCTTGTTTACAGACTAACGCGTTTGTCGTGTTGAAGCTCGACTACTGAGGACGGGGAGATCGAGGTTCGAATCTCGGTCGGGTGAACTGGGGGTGGTTTTTCCTAAATGGTTTTCCACTCTCCCTTCACGCAAATGCGGGTTCACTTCCTCTAATTCAACCTTCCCAAGTCCTAATCCATTAGAGTAATTAGTACTTAAAGCGTATAACCCGAACGGGTAGTAAGACGTGGTGCTAAATATTATTATATTGTTTACAGATGACGTGTTTCAGCAAAGTAAGCTATATTACAGTAGCCCCATAGTTTCTTTGGTGCTGACTGAGAGATTTAAAAAGTTACCAGACCAAATTTTGTATTCCTGTGCCGAACCTGATGATTTGCAAAAATATGTGTTTGGCAACTGTCACTTCTGACGGTCAAAATTTAGATATATACCTAAATTTTGACTGTCAGAAGTCAGCTGTGAGCTGTCAGTCAGCACCAAAGAAGCCACGGGGCTACTGTACTTACCCGCGCATTCGCACCAATCAACGTGCACTTCTGTCCGTAGACGCTCGTTTTGGACGACACGTTCATCACGTGACGCCTTCCCTTTCAATCCCCCGGGAGGGACGAAGAGGTACCACAACCTCACCGCTTTTGTTCCGTGACTTACTGTTTCATGTGATTGGTCACGATGTTTGCCGCTGTGGTGAGAGCGCCACCTGTGACGTGGCTCGACGTGGCGTGATGTTCAATTATTCATCAGGTGGGCGGACAAGAGACCAGGTTATTTTGGCTCCTGTTTTGGGCGCGTGTGTTCAGGGTTGAGGAAGGGTGCGTGAGGAATACTCAGAAATGAGGAACAAGGAGAAAAGAGGTGAAATAAAGGGGTGTGGAGGGCGCTCAAAAAAGGGGGGAGGTTTCATGTGTCAATGCCTGCAATTAACTGCCACTTTGAGGCCCCACCTTCGAGTAATTACAAAACATACACACAAAGTGCTGTGCTGTTGTCTCTGGAATAACTCGTCTGTGAAACTCCTCGCAACACAATATGACAGAGACCATCTATCACAAGGTCATGCCCAAAAAGCCATTACGGCTCACTGTAAAATTATTTATTGATAAAGTTTATGAAGATACTAATTAAAATTTAAATTAATTTAGTGTTTGCTTGTTTGCTTGCCTTTAAATACGTGTTTTAAATTAAAGTGCAGTTCTTAAATCCGTTCTTACTATGGCAAAAACAGACATACATACATACATACATACATGTATACATACATACATACATACATACATACATACATACACGCATGCACACATACATACACGCATGCACACATACATACATGCATAAATACATACATACATACATACATACATACATACATACATAAATACATAAATGCATACATACATAAATACACATATACATACATACATACATACATACATACATACATACATACATACATACATACATACATGCATGCATACATACCTCCCTAATTACGCCGTTCCCTTATGGGGTAGGCAAGAGACTGTACATATAGCTCATAAAACAACTTCGTACTTAATCCATCCTCACTAACTTTCTCCACACTCCCTATCTTTACATCCTCCCTTCGCTTCAACAACATCCATACACCGAGTCATGCATGCTCTTTATTCTTAAAACGCTTAATGTCTCTCATTTTCACACATTCTTCAACAACATTTAACCACATCTTACATGACCTACCCCCTGCTTTTGATCCACATATTCTATTTTCTTATATTTGTCTCGTCACGTGATCCACACTCATCCTCTCAACACCTCCAAACCAACGTAAGGTATTTCTTTCACATTAACCAATTGACTGTATTTCCAAACAGCTCTCCTTCAGCACCCACTCATCACTGACGAGTTTTTCCACACACGTTTCTTAGTTATCTGATTCCAACTGCGTTCACTTTGATCTCGTGTTTCTCCCGATAAACCACCGCTTCACCTCGATAAAACAATGTTGGCGTTAACACAATTTCTTAATATTCTTTGAATTGAAAAATGACACACGGACATGAAAATCGAATCCGGGACTTTTGGCTTAGTGCTCTAACCACTGAGATACCCAACCAACTACCAACTACAGTAGACCCATGGCTTCTTTGGTGCTGACTGACAGCTCACAGCTGACTTCTGACAGTCGACATTTAGGTATATACCTATATTTTGACTGTCAGAAGTGACAGTTGCTAAACACATGTTTTTGCAGATCATTTAGTTCGGCGTAGGGATACATAATTTGTTCTGGTAACTTTTCAAATCTGTCAGTAAGCACCAAAGAAGCCATGTGGCTACTGTACTTACGATAAGGATGCTGTACTGATCAGTGTTGGCACATTTTAGCCAGTGTACCCCAAGTAGCCGTTTCTTCAGCCTTACCCTGCGCGCGCTTGCACTGTTTCTACAAACCAGTGACTGGCTTGACGGCCAATATACCGTTTCCCGTGTCACTACCACTAGGAACAAGGTGGAACACCAACACACCAGGGCACTGAGGTACAAGTCAATAAACGGCAATCATCACAAATAAAATAAGAATAATGTAGTTGTTATTTTGGTTCAATTTATAAATATTGTACGCTCTTGGATTAATTTGTTTTGTTGTTATTATTATTATTATTAGCACCGCGTCTTACTACCCGTTCGGGTTATACGCACTTACGCTAATGTGTAATGGTAGGGTGAATGTGAGATGAAATGGAGGACCTACAGTTTAACGTGGAATCCGAACCACGGTGGAGGCCTGGCATTCCCCACAATAACAAGATGTGTTGTCAGAGGTGAAGGAAGGGTTTGGTAATCAGATAAATCTGTGCCGGGACCGAGGATTGAACCCCGGCCGCCAGCTTAGAAGTCTGACACCTTACCCCTAGACCGCCAGGTCACCTACAGCTAATTAAGATACATTCTGAGTAACGTAAGCTTTTAAAATGTTTTTGTTCCCTTGATGAGATACAATAAGAAATAAAGTATTAAATTAATGTACTGTTAAGATGGTAAACAAATAATCTAAAAGGTTTTAGGTGCGTGTGTGTCGCATCTTACTACCCGTTTGGGTTATTTGAAACGTTTAAAGTTAAATTTTATAATTTATTTCGGGTCTTAATGTAAACACGTTTTCCCCTAGAATAGTTTGTAAATAAAATACTAGATAGCTCTACATAGGTGGTAAAGGGGGTCAGGGGGGAGGGGGTCTGGTAAAAATGTACTTTGGATGAAGGTGGACCACGCATGAAGAAAGTAAACAACAATATTATGGCCAGGATTCATTAGCCATTGACTATGCAGTCACGACAGTGTAACACTAACATGCGCTTGATGTAATAATAATAAAAATATTAATAATAATGATAATAATAATATTTAGCACCGCGTCTTACTACCCGTTCGGGTTATAGGCTTTAAGTACTAATTACTCTAATGGATTAGGAATTGGGAAGGTTTAATTAGAGGAAGTGAACCCGCATTTGCGTGGAGGGAGAGTGGAAAAGCATTTAGGAAAAACCACCCCCAGTTCACCCGACCGAGATTCGAACCTCGATCTCCCCGTCATCAGCAGTCAAACTCAACACGACAAGCGCGTTAGCCAACTACTTCACCGAGGCGGGTCGCTTGATGTAGCTACACCCGATATCATCGCCGAGGCAACTGTAGGTCTTATGGAGAATATATTAATTTATCGTCTCTCTCTCTCTCTCAGTCAACTGTTGCCAAATATCCTCACTTTCAGCAATGTCTGAAGGTGGTGTACTCGAGTAAGAAGGAACCACTTGCAACATCGACGAACATGCATTGAAAAATGTTTTGTATACTTAAGGGAAGACTTACCACACGAAAACTAGATAGTTAAAACACTGTTTCCCCCCATAATAACTTTGCAGTTCCCTCAGATTTAATATACGGTGTCGGCTGCTAGATTTTTTAGTTAAAATATAATATTTACGGGTACAGTAGCTCTGAACATATTATCTAATAATTAGTACGTAGGTAACCTGGTGGCCTAGGGGTAAGGTGTCGGACCTCTTTGCTGGCAGCCGGGGTTCAATCCTCGGTCCCGGCAAAGATTTATCTGATTACCAAACCCTTCCTTCACCTCTGACAAGACATCTTGTGAATGTGGGGAATGCCAGGCCTCCACCATGGTTCGGATTCCACGTTAAACTGTAGGTCCTCCATTTCATCTCACAATCACCCTACCATTACACATTAGCGTAAGTGCGTATAACCCGAACGGGTAGTAAGACGCGGTGCTAATAATAATAATAATAATAATAATACCCAGGTTATTTATTACTTGTTTTAAGCTGTAAGAGCTATAAGGATAACTTATAGAAAATGCGCGCGCATTAATGTGGCAAGGCGATGAGAGCCAGAGCTATAGATCACATAGAAAGGAAACGCCCTTAGTTTCGCCCAGTCTCGTGGGACCCCAAAGTCCCCATCACCAAAGATCCAGTATATTGGGAGTTTGACGCCATATACCATGTGACAGTTGGTGTGGGAATATGTGAAAATTATGTTAGCTCTCCAGAAATTTAATTTCTCTGATCTACAAATACACTAATTAAATGAAGAGTTTGTGTATCTGTCTGGTATGGGCGTTGTGCAATATCTACTGTAGGTAAAAGGTCTGAAAATTAAAAATTAGTAGCACGAATATATTTTGCATCCCAAAGCGAGAATTTCAAAATTTGGATATAATTTTTTTTAATTAACTAAAATCCGAAACTATGAATATGTATAAACGCCACAAGATGGATTTATTAATATGTTTCATACAGTTTTGCAACGTGGTTTGTGGTAGTCCCTGTGCATGAACTAGGGCCCGTGGAAGCTGGAATGTTAAGATTTTGATTATATTTAATTTAAACTCTTTTCAACCCTTTTATCGCTGTAACCTACCTCTTTCATCATCCCACACAAATAACAAACAGAGGTAGAGACAAGAGAGTTATAAATTGTATTCAAAACAATCGAGATACACCTCAATGAGGAAGTAGAACTTACAAGCGTTAGGCGCTGAGCAAGTAAACAAGTCAAATGGGCTGGCAGGCGCATAGGTAACCACCAAGTCCAGAAGGGCATGTAAACAGCAATAATAGGTGGCTACTGATCTAAGCTCCAAAAATGGAATCATCAGAAAACAACTATTATACATTAAGAATTGACCTCCAAGTTGATAATTATTACACCTCTCATAATCGAAGGTTAAAAGCCAAGAACAGACTTGTGCCCTAGCATTAAACCTAAGGTGAGAATAGGATCTCAAGTTGTCATCTGACAAACCCTAACTAACCTAAACATCCTTTCATTATGTATATATATAAAGCTCAAAATACCCAACAATAATAAATAATCTTAATATCTAATAACAAGTAGAATGTCTACCAGAGAAATATTTACTTGGTGGAGTGTGGCCCCTTCTTTAACTAACATTATTATAAATATAAGTGATAAAACGATATCAAATTTAATAACAAACAAAAAGTTCATATTAGAAAATATTATCCACGCCGGCTCGTGGCTCCACATTTAACCTAATATCTAAACGTAAATTGCCCACCAATAATAAACTATCCCATTCCTTTTTGACATGAAATAGATCATGACAACAGAAAATAATACAGAACATTTTGTTAATGTTTCTCTACTAGCTAAAGTAGGCCATGAAACTTTCCGTGAAGCGGATATAATGAATTTAAGATAAAGACAAACAGGTAAAAAGGTATTTCCAAAACACCCGAGGAACGAGCACAGCTACGGGCTGGTCGCCCATGGTATCCAAATATCCCATAGCATTAAAAGCAGAAAACTGTAAAAGAAACAATAATAATAATCATCATCAAAAATATATGTAAGTCCTGAACGGTAAATTTAGAATAATAAATATTTAGCGCCAAAGAGAATTTTGAGAAACATGTCGAACCTACTTAATAGTCAGGCCTCTCACCCCGAAAGCCCAGAGTGTAATACGTGATAACATTCTGGACTCCAGCTGTTATATATCCTCATGTGTTCTTGAGGCGCGGGAAGCAACGGAGAGGAAAAGGATATGGGTTCCAGAACAGTCTCCACTCGTCCACACGCATTGAAGTCCATACACAATCACAGTTCGTAGAAGTTTTGAATACGCCCGCCGACGCGAGCTGAGCTCACGCGCAACGCTGCTCATTTGTTTTGAGGAGCGGTTCAACCAACACGGCTGGCTGGCATCGAACCTCGGACCTCGAGCTAGTTCAACGTTGACAGTGCTGCGGTGTGTATGTCGGACTGTAGTCGTGCCAGAATGAGTCAACTGGGGCGGGCTTGGTGAGTTATACAACTTCTACGAATTTATGTTGTAACAAGGTTACAGCCCTTTAAACGTCTTAAGCTTTTTCACCCTTTATACCTTTAATGCAAGTTTTCTCCCTTCCGGCATTTTTACACATGTTTACCCTTTTTGCCCTGTTTACTCATTTAGCAAATTTTGCACTTTTTATCCTGTTAAACCGTTTAACCCCTTTTAACCTTTGTACTATTTTTTTAGGTGACCTAGTGGTCTAGGTGTAAGGTGTCAGACTTCTGTGCTTGGGGTCCGGGGTTCAATTCCAGATCCTGGCACAGATTTATTTGATTCCCAACCCTTCCTTCACCTCTGACAAGACATCTTGTGTAATGTGGGGAATGCCAGGCCTCCACCGTGGTTCGGATTCAACGTTAAACTGTAGGTCCTCCATTTCATCTCACAATCACCCTACCACTACACATTAGCGTAAGTATAACCCGAACGGGTAGTAAGACGTGATGCTAATAATAATATTAATAGTAATATTAGTTAAAATACTGTACCGTTTTTATTTTTTATATTTAATTATATCCATCTAAACAATTTTTCTCCCTTTTTATCATGTTCCCCTTTTTTGTCTTTTACCCTTTTTGACATTATTCCCTTTTGTCCTTTTTAACTTATTGCTCTTTTTGCTTCTTTTACCCATTTAATCGTATTAAGCATTTTTATAAATTTAAACCTTTTAGCTTAGTTTTTTTATCTCTTTTTAAAAAAATAATTGTTTATTTATTTTTTACTATTTTTGATTATTCTTTTGCCTTTTTGGACTTTTTATCCCTTTTTATACATTTTAACCTTTTTACCCTTTCCACCCTAGATTATATTTTCTCCCTGGCACTGCCAGCTGCTTTAATGCTAGTGTGTAGTAAAACATTCATTCGTTTAACAAGTCCGAAACTTTTAGTACTGGTTAATGTTGTTTACACGCGCTTTAAAAATAAGTCGCTCTACAATTAGAATAAAAGTATTTTGGCTAGAGTACAACATTGATTCCGTAAATGACACCCGTGAAGTTTTAAACTACTACATTAGTGCTTATAATACATTTGGTACTGATTTGTTTAAAAGGTGGAAGTATTTTATTTTAATTATTATGAAATCGTAGCAATATTATTCCAACATAATAATAAAATGGCCACATCTATCCGTAAACTACAACGTGGCGTGACGTGACCTCTTCATAGACGAACCTTGTCTTGTAACAACTCAACCGTAGCGCCGAGAGCGATACGATAGGAAGGCGTCGAGGGATGAGAAGCATACCCTTTGTGTTTACTAATAGAGCCTGTAAATTTACCCCTCACCCCTATAATAGGCATACTTCGCTAGCCCCGGAGGTATTAACCCTTTCTCAAACCGAAAGGGGGTGAGGGGCTAAATACACATCATCCCTACATTTACTACTGTCATCATATATTGAGGAGACTAATTAATTAATTTTCTGATGGTACATGCCGTAAAGTTTGGAATAAAATTACAACGTGCTGTTTCTCAATTTGATAAATATTCTATATAGCTATTCTCATATTATTTATGATAGGGCGTTTACGTGTGCTGTGTGTGCACATACATTGTATCATTATACAACTTACAAACTAGCATAAATTTGAAAATATGACTAATATCACACAACAGCCTAGCTCCTAGACTGCGACTCATTAGAAAACAGGATAAAACCATATATAAATAGTAAATATCTTCGTAGGCACCAACCAGAATCGATCCCGAGTCTTCAATATGATTCATATTATGATAATCTAACAATAAAAATTGATAATAAATGGGGTTTTATATGCTTTAAGTTGGGGATGTAGGGGACGCGATAAAAGGTGAGTGTTTTTGGAGTTTCTATAGCAAAACATTTTTTTTTGGCCAAAATAAATCAAATATTTCTTCAGTAGGAATATAGAGTTTAATTTTTTTTTTCACATGGTGATATCAACAGTTTTTTAATACCTATAATGAGCATAGCAGCATTATCTAACAAACTTTTTAAATGAAGGAAAAAAAGTTGTCATTAAATTCCAGGACATCCTTGACAGATATTCAACAACTTTTGAGGTCACCGTGTGAAGAAAATTAAACTCTTGGTTTCTAATGGAGCAATATTTTATTTATTTCGGCCACAAAAGGTTTATGCTATAAAAACTGCAGTAACACTTTCTCGCATCTCCTACATCCCCACTTTAACACAGAGTAATTTACGGTTTAATGTAAAGTGACAATGGGGGAGTTCGGGGTTAGAATCCCAGCAGTATACACTGAGGATTTTATTATTTAATAAGTTCTCACTATCATTTCACGCGAGTATGGGTAAATTTCCTCTAAATTCTACATTCCTCATCCCTATCTCATTATTGTAATTAAATGCAGACAACCTTGACGTAAGATTCGATAAAATGGCGCAGTAAAATGCGGATTTACTTCTTTTTTTTACCATGTTTCACTACTCGTTTGAGATATATTTAGGCCCTGTGTATTTTATTTTTTTAATTCAGAACTGCGTCTTACTACCTGTTCGGGCTATACGCTTAAATACTAGTTACGCTAATGGATTAGGCATGGTCAATATTTAATTTAGAAAAATTGAAACCGCATTTTCATGGAGGTAAAGTGGAAAACCATTTAAGAAAACCACCCCAAGTTCATCCGACTGAGATTCGAACCTCAATCTCCCCGTCCTCGGCATTCTAGCTCAACAAGAAACTATCTAGCTATGTTACTTAGGTGGGTGTGTATTAATTATGTTATAGTATATAAATTAAGAAAATTTAGTTCTATCAGAAATAAACCTGCGTTTGTGTGGAGGAATATTTTAAAATAAGTTATGAAAAACCACCGTCAATACACCCATCCAAAACAATAACACAACCTCTCTCCCACCCCCCACCCCTCATAAGATAGTCAGACTAGATGGGCTTGACTTTTAGACTACGTTACCACTGGGGCGTTTGTTTTTTTCTCAGTGCTAATTACGTGATTATGTTTTTATACTCTTAAACAAGGATCGGTAACTACTCTATCGTGATCGACCAGTCGTTCTTGTGAGCAAGTATTTCAAATAATGTTTGAGTGACCAAAATATTATTATTATTATTATTATTATTATTATTATTATTATTAGCACTGCGTCTTACTACCCGTTCGGGTTATACGCACTTACGCTAATATGTAATGGTAGGGTGATTATGAGATGAAATTGAGGACCTACAGTTTAACGTGGGATCCGAACCACGGTGGAGGCCTGGCATTCCCCACATTCACAAGATGTCTTGTCAGAGGTGAAGGAAGGGTTTGGTAATCAGGTAACTTTATAAGATATTAAATAGTTTAATATAGGACAGATGTGTATTTTTATTTATTTCTATTTAAAGGTAGTATTTGAGAAAAAAAATTGAGTCTGAGGAATAAATATAAGAATTGAAGCAGGGGGGGATCAAAAAGTGGAGTGTATAAATAATGGGTAATCGCAGGACCTTTAATAATATTATAAGTCGATGATGCCCCTCCAAAAATATTGCCGACCACTGTTCTAAAAGGTTATTTCTATATCAAAACAACAATAACATCCCGGTATAGTTTGTCACACGTGGACCGTCACTTTAGTTTTCCTCGCAGTAGACTGTACTTGTAGACCTATCATTTCACAATAGTAAATTGAATCTCACATTCAACGATGCGCTTCCAAAAGGCGCTCTTTCCCCTTGTCTTATGTTCCGTCATTGTGTTACGGGAGAAGACGATAAGACCTTGATACTTCGAAGGGACATATCTTCTGTATTTACTGATGGGGGATCCCTTTGTTGCCAAATTTTCCACTGTCTTCCCATTCTGAATAGGAGATCTTCGGGAAAGCTGTCTCTTCGTTTCATGCAGATAGATATGTATAGTCTCAATCGTAGATTAATCGCTTCAGCAGACAATAAACCTTCCCGTCTCGCCCCCTCACAAGTGATTGATGAAACTACTGCCTTTGTCTGCATTGGGGTTGGATGTGAAGATATACTCGGTGACGAACACTTGTGATGAGTACAGTCCCATCCAAATAACGAAAAAATTATTGTCATTCCACAAGCACATTTGTCCACACACACACACACACACACACACATGCACACACTAGTGGGAGTACCAAAAGTGTGAGTTGCAATTAGATATCGATTACGTCAGCTCAATTAGTAGAGAGTTTTACTATTAGGTTAAAGGTCTCAGGTTCAATTCATTAGTGAAATAGGAACTGCTCCTGTCACAATAATGGATTGACGTCTGAGGAACTGGGTATTTCCTCTTTATAGAATTTAATTTATAAGTTTTATTTTAGTGTAATTAGTTGCTTCGGAAAATATAAAATAGATTGTCCAAATAATAATGACAAATTAACTAACAATCAGACCCGCTTCGGTGGCCACATGGCCTAACGCGCGTACTCTCGTGTTAAACTAGACTACTGATGACGGGGAGATAGAGGTTCGAATCTCGGTCGGCTGTATTAAGGGTGATTTTTTTCCAAAATGTTTTGCCACTATCCCTTCCACGCAAATGCGGGTACACTTCCTCTAAATATAACCTTAATCATTATTCAAACTATTAGTGTAATTATTACATAAACGTATAACCGGTACGGGTGGTAAGACGCGATGTCAAAAAACTATCGCTCAGGAAGTCATACAAAATCCTAATAATTAGACAATTTTAATAATATATTGGGTGACCTGGCGGTCTAGGGGTAAGGTGTCAGACTTCTATGCTGGCGGCCAGGGTTCAATCCTCGGTCCCGGCACAGATTTATNCTGGCGGCCGGGGTTCAATCCTCAGTCCCGGCACATATTATCTGATTACCAAACCCTTCCTTCACCTCTGACAAGACATCTTGTGAATAGTGGGGAATGCCAGGCCTCCACCGTGGTTCGGATTCCACGTTAAACTGTAGGTCCTTCATTTCATCTCACAATCACCCTACCATTACACATTAGCATAAGTGCGTATAACCCGAACGGGTAGTAAGACGCGGTGATAATAATAATAATATATTAATGAGTACGAATGTATTTCACTCACATAATATAATCTTCTTTAAATGGCCCAGCCTCTTTCACCGAGGTTAACCATAGAGGCAGATTAAAATAGGTAACAAACAAAATAGTATTCGATAAAAGTTCATATTAGTTTACAAAGTGAGGATGGATTTACTACTGGTCAGCATACTATTGGTATGCATGTTAAACTATGTTTGTTTGTTTGTTTGTTTGTTTGTTTGTTTTGAGCATCAAACACTTTTGCTCAGACGGTAGCGTGTCTGTCTACTGAGCTAATGGTCCAGGTTTCGATTCCTGACATGGCCGAAAAATTTGTTATTGGCTAAATGTGGGCTTCATATTTCACGGTGATTATTTAAAGGCTGGGGGCTGGGTGGTGTGTATGTTCTAGATTTAAGTTAGTTTATAAGTTGTGTGTGGATATAATCAATCGGTTCAGAAAGCTTACTTTAAATTCCTTGTGGGTGACCTGGCGGTCTAGGGGTAAGGTGGCCGACTTCTGTGCTAGCGGCCGGGGTTCAATCCTCGGTCCCGGCATAGATTTATCTGATTATCAAACCCTTCCTTCTACCTCTGACAAGACATCTTGTGAATGTGGGGAATGCCAGGCCTCCACCGTGGTTCGGATCCAACATTAAACTGTAGGTTCTCCATTTCATCTCACAATCACCCTATCATTACACATTAGCGTAAGTGCGTATAAACCGAACGGTTAGTAAGACGTGGTGCTAATAATAATAATAATAATTTAAATTCCTTGAATGATTTAAAGAATTCCTCTGATCATAATAGATGTCAGGGATAATACAGTACAATTAATTAATATTTATAATTAAGAGGAAACAGTAACTGGCCTGTTTTTTTTGTTACTGTCTTAAAAATAGTTTCAAATTAAAGAAATTATTTTGATAATAAGCACTAGTATTATTTATGTGAACAGTAACACACAGAAAGAAAGAGACAAAGTAGGATAATATCAAATGTACAAATAAAGTCCTTCGCACTAGCGAAACAAAACTATTTTTTATTAAAGGTAGTTCTTTACTTTCAAATTAATAAACTAATAAACTTAAGGCTGATATTTATTCCCATGATTGACGACTGAAGCAGATGATCGTCAAAAGGCGTTTTACTCATCGTATAGGCCTTTGATTGAGAAGTCAGGCCTTCTATCCCCGGTCAGTTGCGCTGTGTTTGTGGTTGGGGTGTACACAAATGACTTACCCATGTGGCTATCTTCTCTTGTCCATGCAATTCTGGTGCAATTCCTCTAAACCACTTGTGTCAAAGGCACCTCTAAACATCTATATTAAATATTAGAGCGTGTCCATAGCTTTGCTCCCATTTAAGTTGGATCGGTTAACTTTTTTCCAACAAATCATGTAAACTACCAAAAAGATTATTTCAGACACGTGTGGGGTAAGTGAAATATTGAATATGTTACTAAGCCACAAATTAATGAATATCTTGATTAAGGAAATAAAATAAACCGTTTAAATTTGTATATTCTTGATACCGAGATTACCTCTTTTATATGGAAGCGCTGTCACCAAGAATTTCGAAACGAATAGTTTAAAATTTGCTATCTAAGAAACAAAACTAGAATAAATCGAAAGAAGACCTCTATATTGAGCACCCTATCACATCAAACAAAATTGTGTTGTTGGCTAGTTACAAAACACTAAGCGAGAATATTATTCGCAGCACTAACGGACTAAAAACATTTGACAACTTTCAATCCTATAAATGAATTAACACGACTCAAGTTAAGATCAGTGCTTTATGAGTGCACGAAGATTTCCGAGTAAGCCGTAACTAGCACCCTTACTCAGCCTCCTTCCCAAGCCGTAACTAGCACCCTTCCTCAGCCTCCTTCCCAAGCCGTAACTAGCACCCTTCCTCAGCCTCCTTCCCAAGCCGTAACTAGCACCCTTCCTCAGCCTCCTTCCCAAGCCGTAACTAGCACCCTTCCTCAGCCTCCTTCCCAAGCCGTAACTAGCACCCTTCCTCAGCCTCCTTCCCAAGCCGTAACTAGCACCCTTCCTCAGCCTCCTTCCCAAGCCGTAACTAGCACCCTTCCTCAGCCTCCTTCCCAAGCCGTAACTAGCACCCTTCCTCAGCCTCCTTCCCAAGCCGTAACTAGCACCCTTCCTCAGCCTCCTTCCCAAGCCGTAACTAGCACCCTTCCTCAGCCTCCTTCCCAAGCCGTAACTAGCACCCTTCCTCAGCCTCCTTCCCAAGCCGTAACTAGCACCCTTCCTCAGCCTCCTTCCCAAGCCGTAACTAGCACCCTTCCTCAGCCTCCTTCCCAAGCCGTAACTAGCACCCTTCCTCAGCCTCCTTCCCAAGCCGTAACTAGCACCCTTCCTCAGCCTCCTTCCCAAGCCGTAACTAGCACCCTTCCTCAGCCTCCTTCCCAAGCCGTAACTAGCACCCTTCCTCAGCCTCCTTCCCAAGCCGTAACTAGCACCCTTGCTCAGCCTCCTTCCCAAGCCATAACTAGCACCCTTCCTCAGCCTCCTTCCCAAGCCGTAACTAGCACCCTTCCTCAGCCTCCTTCCCAAGCCATAACTAGCGCCCTTCCTCAACCTCCTTCCCAAGCCATAACTAGCACCCTTCCTCAACCTCCTTCCCAAGCCATAACTAGCACCCTTGCTCAGCCTCCTTCCCAAGCCATAACTAGCACCCTTGCTCAGCCTCCTTCCCAAGCCGTAACTAGCGCCCTTCCTCAACCTTCTTCCCAAGCCGTAACTGGCACCCTTCCTCGGCCTCCTTCCCAAGCAGTAACTGGCACCCTTCCTCGGCCTCCTTCCCAAGCCGTAACTAGCACCCTTCCTCAACCTCCTTCCCAAGCCGTAACTAGCACCCTTGCTCAGCCTCCTTCCCAAGCCATAACTAGCACCCTTCCTCAGCCTCCTTCCCAAGCCGTAACTAGCACCCTTTCTCAGCCTCCTTCCCAAGCCATAACCAGCACCCTTCCTCAGCCTCCTTCCCAAGCCGTAACTAGCACCCTTCCTCAGCCTCCTTCCCATCGGTCGAACCAAGTGCCATGCTTTGTACACGTGCCAAGCAGCTGCTATGTATGTTTACTACCTACACCCGTTTTTTACACTGCTTCGATTGCTGATGAGATAGCGTGATGGTATATAGCTTTAACCTGTTCCCGGAAAAAATAAGTAGTGAAAAGCAGAAAAATCCCTGTCTCGATTCCATGATTTTTATTTGAGTTCACTGACAATAAAAAACGAACAGATAAAAATTATAAAATTGTATTATTTGTTCTTATTGTATATACTACCCAGAAAAACAGAAACTTCACAAAAATTCGAGTGAACAGACTAAGCCTAGAGGTTTATTGTATGTGTATATATAGGTCTTATACTCTTTATTTTTTTCAAATCTTCATCTCGAATCATAATCTAAATTTTACCTACGAATTCTGAGCCGAATCTTAGACAACAAGGTAGATATAAGGTTATACCTCTCACACTAATCAGATTTGTTTTCTCCACTTCTGATTTAGCTCACATTAATCATTAAGCTGATATATAAAATCTAAATAATAACTAAATGTTAACATGTTTGGCTATGATGCACTCATTAATGGAGGTAAGCTAATATTCCGGTGTCTGTATTCTCCTTCCTTCAAATCGTCTAACAAACACATATTTAAATACACTAATTGAATAGGAATGGGAAAGGCATAATTTAAAGGAAATATACCCCGGTTTTCTTGTAGAAAGTGTGGGTAATCATTTAAGAAAAATCAACCTCACTTCACTCAGACGAGATTCAAACTTTTACCTTTCAGTTACTGGTGAACCAAACTACAGTAACCCCATGACTTCTTTTGTGCTGACTGACAGCTTTGAAAAGTTACCAGACCAAATTACGTATCCCTACGCCGAACCATATGATCTGCAAAAAACATGTGTTTAGCAGCTGTCACTTCTGACAGTCAAAATTTAGGTATATACCTAAATATTGACTGTCAGAAGTCAGCTGTGAGCTGTCAGTCAGCACCAAAGAAACCATGGGGCTACTTTAGTTGAGCTTGATATTTAGTTTCCTTACCCACCGTCTTGATTTGATCCCATACACGAGTATATATATGTGTGTGTGTAATCTTAACTGAACACTCTTCAAATCCTTGGGTGTTCGGCAATCCTACAGGATCTGAAGTCCCCGTCATCAATTTATATTAAAACAATCTCATTCTGTCTCTCATCCCATGTTTGATCCTGAGAATCAATGGATAACAATAAAGACATGTGTGCGTGTGTGTGTGTTGCAGCGTCCTTCTACGGGGCGAGCTACATTTCGGTGCCGTTGCAGGACGCCAAGAGCACCACGGAGCTTCACTTCCGGTTCCGCACGCGCCGCTCGGACGCCATGTTATTCCTGGTGGCCGGCAGCACGGATTACTGCTTGGTGCGGCTCGA
Source organism: Timema shepardi (assembly GCA_902151425.1). NCBI lineage: Eukaryota > Metazoa > Arthropoda > Insecta > Phasmatodea > Timematidae > Timema > Timema shepardi. Next base: position 40,206 of record CABFVX010003629.1, on the reverse strand, counting down.
GACGGGCAGGCTCAAGGTAAACTCCTCACCTCTACAAATATGGGTGAAAATATCCCCCTCCCCCCCTCCCATTGAGGAGCAAAAATCCGGACTGTTGCGTTCAGAGTTTACAAAACTAATGCACTTCTCTCTGACTGGTTTAAGTTTGTATTTTTCTGTATTATTATAGCAACTTAGAGGAAATGCACCCACATCACAGTAGATACGAGATGAGAAAACTAAACAGTTAGTAAACCAACGCCAAATAATTCGCCCAGGATTTGAACCTAAATTCCACCCATCTCCACAAGTACATTATGTTCGCTGAGCCTTTTCTCCTTAGATTACGTGACCATCGGTGTAAATTTTTGAAGTTGTTTATTAGTTTGTGGTGACCTGGCGGTCTAGGGTGTAAGGTGTCAGACTTCTATGCTGGCGGCCGGGGTTCAATCCTCGGTCCCGGCAAAGATTTATCTGATTACCAAACCCTTCCTTCACCTCTGACAAGACATCTTGTGAATGTGAGGAATGCCAGGCCTCCACCGTGGTTCGGATTCCACGTTAAACTGTAGGTCCTTCATTTCATCTCACAATCACCCTACCATTACACATTATCGTAAGTGCGTATAACCCGAATGGGTAGTAAGACGCGGTGCTAATAATAATATTAGTTTGTGTCGAACGTAACTTTCCTCAAACATGTTTTGTTAAGTATTTAACGTGCAAATTCTTAGCACAAGGATATATCGACACCGGAATAATACAACCTGACTTAACCAGGACAGAACCCCCACTGCCGGGTTACTACATTGAGAACCTTATAGTACAACTCAATTGGTTTATGAATCTGCTTTCATTTACTTACGCTGGACGCCGAGCTATGCGTTCTTCAACTGCAAATTTCAAAAGATTTGTTAAACTTTGATAGCTGTAAGATATCCATAATCTCAATTTATTTATTACCCAAAATGTATTTTAAATAATCTCCAAATGGTAGTTTCTATAGTTTTTTCACTGTGCCCCCCTACCCACTTGAAAAATACGCATATATAATATATAAATATATATAGGTGACCAGGTGGTCTAGGGGTAAGGTGTCAGACTTCAGTGCTGAAGGCCGGGGTTCAATCCTTGGTCCCGGCACAGATTTATCTGATTACCAAACCCTTCCTTCACCTCTGACAAAAATCTTGTAAAAGTGAGGAATACCAGGTCTCCACCGTGGTTTGGATTACACGTTAAACTGTAGGTCCTCCATTTCATCTCACAATCACCCTACCATTTACACATTAGCGAAAGTGCGTATAACCCGAACGGGTAGTAAGACGCGGTGCTAATAATAATAATAATAATAATAATAATAATAATATATTGTATTTTGAAACGATAATTGATTAAAAATGATAAAGATATAATTTAAGATGAATGAACCCACATCTGTAGAGAGGCAAAGAGTGAATTCATTTAGGCAAACCATTCTCAACACAATCGACTGGAATTCAAATCACAGTCTCCCCGTCAATCTTTTGCGACAGTGTTGCCTTAGACTAGCGGTTGTAAGCCTTTTTGGGGGCCCGATTGATATCATGGTTATTGAAGGTACCAAGATCACCCAGTGTCTCTGTACTCTACTCTTGATTTTTATTTTCAACTACCACTCCTTAAATTCAACCTTTCCTCAAAAATATATGTCCCATACTCTTTATAAAGTAATATATAATAAATAAAATGTATTTTTTCAAATTAAATTACTTTTTTATAAATTCTATAAAATTTAATAATAAATATACAGTTATGAGATTTAATAAACGCGGGTACTTCTAAATACTGGCTAGTTACAGTAGCCCCATGACTTCTTTGGTGCTGACTGTCAGTTGCCAAACACATGTTTTTACAGATTCATTTGATCCGGCGTAGGGATACATAATTTGGTCTGATAACGTTTCAAAGCTGTCAGTCAGCACCAAAGAAGCCATGGGGCTACTACCAAAGGTAGAGGGTGTTTTCATTTTAGATTGTGATGATTTTAATTTCCTCAGATTTATCATCATCAAAGAAGAAAAATGATTTTAAATCAATCTTGCCACTTGTTATTTTTCCCCAACTTCACGACTCTTTGGGAAAACTCTGCTTTTAGTTTCTTGGTGATTTTGGGCAGTTTTTCGGTTCAAAGTTTTTGAAATAGAATAAAAATAAAATGATTTTGAAGGAAGTAAAGCGTTTAAAAACCTTTATATGAAATTTGGATCCTAAAAATGTAATTTTACCAAAAAATTGTTGTTCCACAACTATAATGTTTATGATATGTTTGTTTTTCCTTTGAAATTCAGAAATTATTTTATTCAACCATGGTTAGAGATGTGAGACGGAAAATTGTCCATGATTGATTCTGTAGAATAATTTCAAATGATTAAATGAATAATAATAACAGTAATAATAATAATAATTAGTAGTAGTGATAGTAGTGATAGTAGTAGTGATAGTAGTAGTAGTAGTAGTAGTAGTAGTAAGAAATATAATCAATAAGACAATAAGTTAACTAGAGTAGTTTCAAGGTTGTCCCAGTATTTGTCTCCCCACCTATCCTCCGTGCTTCCTATCTACCCCTCCTCCACTCGCGTTCCCCCTCCCCCCTTCTTATAACCCACTCGTATCTTAACACACTATATTTAGAAGTACAATAGGCTCTGGGTGCCACCTCCACAATTTAAACCCCTCAATCGCAAACCGCCACTGCGGAAAATTTTCATCTCTAACCATGGTATTAAGAAGGAATACCACTACTTGTGAATGTGTGGAATGCCAGGCCCTCCACCGTGGTTCGGATCCCACGTTAAACTGTAGGTCCTCCATTTCATCTCACAATCACCCTACCATTACACATTAGCGTAAGTGCGTATAACCCGAACGGGTAGTAAGACGCGGTGCTAATAATAATGATAGATATTT
>CABFVX010003629.1:15563-36231 GCA_902151425.1 Timema shepardi | reverse complement strand
TGCTATTGATTTGATAGTTTTAAATAATTTTACATCATCAGCAAAGAGTAAATAACTAGACGAGTTCAAATATTTACCAATGTCATCAATAAACACATTAAAGTGAATAGGACTTAAATTAGAACCCTGAGGTATGCCACAGGGTGCTAAAAATGTATTTGAGGTATGTGAATCAATTTTAATAATGAATGATCTTTCATGCAAATAACTGCTAAACCAATTTACATAAGAGTGAGAGAGTCCAAAATTACCAAGCTTAGAGAGAATAATATAATGCTGACATAAATCAAATGCCTTACTTTGGTCAAAATAAATAGCATCAACCTGACCTTGGGCAGAGACTTGAGGGGCAACATTCCCAAGAAATTCTACTAAATTCGTGACAGTAGATTTATTTTTTATAAAGCCATGTTGATTATCTGATAGTTTATTTTTAAGGTGGTGGAAAGTATGCTCATGTATGATTTTCTCGAATACTTTGGAGAAAGTGTTTAAGAGGGAAATTGGTCTGTAATTACAAACATTTGATCTTACCCCTTTTTTATAGATAGGTATGACAACAGATTAATAATAATAATAATAATAATAAATAAGGAATACAACATATATTAGTCATCCCAGATCTTCTAGCACTGGGTAGTAGGTCATATCCATTTCTGTAAAGAAATAATTTATTTGTAGACGCAACTCTTTGGATCGCAATTTGACTTTATTTAACCGACAAATATCCATGGGAAGAAGTAGCTCTCTATACTGACACTAAAGTTCTTCCGTAAGTTCTTTGAACAATCTCCATTTTGTAATTTCTGGGTGCTGTTTAAAATGTTTAAAACCACTTTCAATATATTCTCCATGGTTAAGAACTGTTCACAAAGTGACAGAGTGAATTATACACTGATACTCTAGAAATAACAAGAATTGTTGGTCTTGTTGACATAATGAAAGAACTTCTGTCAACTGGCGAGTATCATATTTATGCTTGTTAACATTTAATCAGCAAATTTTCTTCAAATACTTAATTCTTGAATTTTAAAAAATAGCTGCTCGTGTAGTTGTTCCGATTATTATTATTTTCACAAATTCCTCTTTATTCGAAAAATGGTTGTAACTCATTTTAACAAAAAATGTTTAGTTGTTGAGCTGTAACAACCATATAATTTGATTCGTTCATCTGTAAACTGTTAGTAAATATTAAGATTCTACATCTGTTTTAGATTATTTGATTAAATACATGGCCATGAGCTCAAATAGACGTGTCACATTGCACGTTGAAGGACGGAATCAATATCAGTAAATATTACTTAATTATTTTCAACTAACCAAGTTGTTTTACAGCAGCTTTACAGGGCTTTTTTACAAACTCACCATCGGCGAAAGCTTTTTTTATTCCTAGCCAGCACATGCAAAACCGAAGCTACAGAAGCAGCAAACCACTGCAATGAAAGTTAAAGGGACAGGTTTAAAGCACAAATATTTTATAACAAAGCTAAGATTTAAAAAAAAAAAAAACAGTTTTGGTCTGTTGTCAATGTCAGTGTCAAATTTTGCACTGTCAATTTATTACTTAAATCTCTCTCTATTTGTTTGCTTATTAGACACATTGCTACTAAAACGGGAATACACTAGTTTTACCAATTATGACCGATAAAGTTTATTTTGGTCATCCAAAAATTATTTTTAAGTATTTTAAATATTTGAAAGTTTGTAAGATGCAAAGATCAACCTGTAATTAAAATGTATTTTTATTACACGATCGACTGAAATTTCCGTGCGATCGACCGATTGCCGACCTTTGCCTTAGACCATTATATCACGGAAAAGGGTGTAATTTATATTAGAATATGACTATAATAATAAACGTCTCAACCAAACGCCAGGGTTCTTATAAGCCAGTAGATTAATGACCCAATCTTTCAAATTTAAAAAATTCAGTTAAGTTCTGGGATTGAATTATCGTCCTTGAGGTCCATAGTCGAATGAGTAACAAATATGGAAATTTGAACAGTTTCCCGGTAAATGAACAGCCCTTAAAAGAAGCGTAGTTGAATTTGATGGCAAAACATGAATGATTGGTTTCGGTTGATGTTCTATGTTCCACCCGGGTTTGGTGTTTGAATCCAAATGGTTGGACTACAACGAGTAAAATTTACTGCTTGATTAAATTTTACATTCTAGTAGCATCCGAGGCTCGTCATGCCACTGGACTTTCATTCCATTCACTGGAGGGCCAGCAACAAACCTCGCTGTATGGTCAAGAGAAAATTATATCTAAAAAGTGGCTTAGCGTTGCCCGCGTCTAGTAGAGTTTTAGATTAAGCCTACCCTAATTTCCGTGGCGCTAGGATGGTAAGTGGTTGAGAAAAATACAGTTCAGTACACGCGAATAGGACTCGGATATTTACCTATATTGGTGACCTGGTGGTCTAGGGGTAAGGTGTCAGACTTCTGTGCTGGCGGCCGGGGTTCAATCCTCGGTCCCGGCACAGATTTATCTGATCACCAAACCCTTCCTTCACCTCTGACAAGACATCTTGTGAATGTGGGGAATGCCAGGCCTCCACCGTGGTTCGGATTCCACGTTAAACTGTAGGTCCTCCATTTCATCTCACAATCACCCTACCATTACACATTAGCGTAAGTGCGTATAACCCGAACGGGTAGTAAGACACGGTGCTAATAATAATAATAATAATAATTTACCTATATTTAATCGGAAACTAGACTAGATGAGACTCACTTCTTTGTCCACAAGCCCAGTGAGGAGGATTAATGAGTAATTTTAAGTTAGGTTGTACTATTTGTCCGTATAATTAAGGTGCTATTAAATACTTAGCATTAAGATTAAAGATGAATAAAAGGACATAAATGAAGCAAACAAATCTACGTGGAATGGTCAGGAAAACCATGAATGGTTTGGAGTTCACTATAAATAATGATCTAGGTCCTGATATTTTGTTTTATCACCGCGTCTTATTATCTGTTCAGGCTATATGCTTATGTACTAATTACTGTAATGAGTTATGGATTAATAAGGTTTAATATAGATAAAGTGTACCCACATTTTCATGGAGGGAGAGTAGACAGCAATTTTGTCAAACCACCCTCAGTACATCCGACCAAGATTCGAGCTCTGATCTACCCTGTCGTCGGCAGTCTAGTCTAACACTAAAGCGACGCCTTAGGTCATGCGGCCTCTGAAGCAGGTCTTCTAATAGTTCCACTCTCTGTGAAACCCAGGATGAATATACATACATATACAGAGGGAACTTTACCATCGCCTGTTGTCAAAATATTGACATGTGGTTGCTTTCACACGCGCAGCGGCCCCTTTTAGAACCACTTCCCTCCCATCTCTCCACTCCTTGACCCCATCACCCCTACTTGACTTCCCCCAGTACTTGGACACTTCTCCCTACACACTCTGACCTAGTTTATATAACCTAATATAAAATGTCACAAATAAGATTCCGTTTGTTGGAAATAAAAAAAGAACATATTTGCATTTTCAATAAGAATGAAAGCTATCAACTTAAATATTTGGTTTGGGGCTCTTATTGAATTTAAAGAGCATAAACATATATATAAATATTTATATTTCCAATATTGTTAAATGAAAATATTAGTTTTACTTTTATTATTTGGTTTTAAAGTCCTCTTAAGTTCAAAAAAACACAATTACAAACTTAGAACTAACCATAGAAATGACAGGAAATCCAAAACAATTGAGCTGGCACGGATGCGTGTGGGTGGTGAATAAACACAAAATTAAATTTATATGTGATTAAATATTAAAATCAAACAACCTCTTTCTTCGCTCTAGCGTCACAAACTACGTTTTAGTCACGATGCTCCTATGGAGCACCTTGGATATTTATTTACTGTGATATGTATCCTTCTATGTTTATTCTAAGTTTGATTTATCATATTGTTATTATTTGCACCGCGTCTTACTACCCGTTCGAGTTATAAGCACTTACGCTAATGTGTAATGGTTGGGTGATTGTGAGCTGAAATGGAGGACCTACAGTTTAACGTGGAATCCGATACCACGGTGGAGGTCTGGCATTCCTCACATTCACAAGATGTCTTGTCAGAGGTGAAGGAAGGGTTTGGTAATCAGATAAATCTGTGACGGGACCTGGGATTGAACCCCGGTCGCTAGCACAGAAGTCTGACACCTTACCCCCTAGACCGCCAGGTCACTCATTTTTCATCTTGATCATGTGTTATTTTAAATATAATCTAAAACTTTACAATTTACCATATGATATATTTTTTTTACTTTTGGAGTTAGTATGAAGTCTCAATTTAGAGGAAATGTGCTCCCGCATTTATATAAATATAGAATGAAATATTAATTTATGATAAACCTGTACATCCATACACCCAGCCGGGATTCTAACCCCAACTTCACTGTCACCAACAAACCAGACAAGATGAAATTTACGCCTTAGACCACTGGCCCATTGATTCGAATAACTTTTGTAAATAATATATATTAGATCAACATATTAATATTAATTCTAGACACCAATTTGTTCTTCAATACATGATAATAATTAATACCATTAATAATATAGCTATATACCCAATTCGGTGGCCACGTTGTCTAAGGTGCTACTCACGCGATAGACTAGACTACCGATGACAGGTAGATTGAAGTTCGATCTCAGTCGGGTGTCTTTCCTAATTGGGCTTTCACTCTTCCACCAACCAAATGTGGGTACACTTCCTCTAAATTCAATCATGCTAATCTCTAACACATTGCAGTAATTATTACATAGGCGTATACTATAAATGGGTTGTAATACAGGGTGCTAAAAAAATGGTTATGCCATTTATTAGAAAATCACGGACTTTCTTTTTAGGTGGGTTAGTTAGAGAAATGTAGTTTATTTTTATATTATGAGTCTGACTGTATGTCTATCTTGAACGTTGTCTATATGTTTTAATTAGTTCCTAGTAGTTTTGTTGTGAGGTTTCCATGACTGTATGTCTATCTTGAACGTTGTCTATATGTTTTAATTAGTTCCTAGTAGTTTTGTTGCGAGGTTTCCATGACTGTATGTCTATCTTGAACGTTGTCTATATGTTTTAATTAGTTCCTAGTAGTTTTGTTGCGAGGTTTCCATGACTGTATGTCTATCTTGAACGTTGTCTATATGTTTTAATTAGTTCCTAGTAGTTTTTTTGCGAGGTTTCCATGACTGTATGTCTATCTTGAACGTTGTCTATATGTTTTAATTAGTTCCTAGTAGTTTGGTTGCGAGGTTTCCATGACTGTGCGACATTGTTTCAAACCAGATGCCGTCGTACGGCTCCGAGTGGAGTCCCAGAGTGTGTGGGGTGTATTTCTGTACGTACATTTAAAAAAAAAAGGTAATGGCCTTGTTTAGCAAACCTAACATTTTGAATTTGATTAGCATGTTCATGTTTTTAAACAGGATTACTTTACATTGGCGGTACAATACCGAATCACGCTCGACTCGGTCATTGTTTAAAACGTGTAAAGATTTGTTTAAGGGGGAGGGGGGGAGTGTTAGATGTTAGCAGAGCGCATTGCGGTTGGTTAATTAAATCGACTCTGGTTTCAAAAGTTAAAATAACATTCCCCAAGAGCCAGTTGATCAAGGGCATCAGTATAGGTGTGTTTAATTAAATTAGTTGAAATATAACACCTAGACACGGGAATCGAACCCGTGTCTCTGTGTCATTGTGTGTTTATACTCATCGTTTTGTTTAGTTTGCTGTTGGTGGGGAGTTCAGGGTTAGAATCCTAGTCAGGTGTAAATGAGGTTTTATTTCCTAGATTGTTTCCCAATCTTTTTTCACAACCATGTAGTTGCACTACCTCTAGTTTCTTTCTACCTTCCTAATACATAGCTTATTAGTGTTACTGTGTGGATATTCCAAACGGCTTGTAAAGAATGGAGCATGTGACATATTAGTGAAGGCCAAAATACTCGTTGATGTATCTATTTTAGCAGATACACTTTCAATGTAAAGCTTTGCGTATCACTTTTGAAACTACAATGTTATATCACAAGTAGAAAATCACTCCCAGCGCTCCCGGCATGAATTAAGTCCTCAACATCCTCTTCAACGTCAATCAAATATATTGAGAACATGACTTTTAACAAAATTTATAAATGTATATATATTTTTTATAAATAAAATATTAAAGCATGAAATATTTTTTTTAAATTCCAAATTATATAATAACGGTTACCAACCCATGAGAATATAACACTAGCCTATAGGACATTCCACCTATTCAAAATTAAACTAACCTATAGTTACAAAATATATAAGAATATAGTAAGTGAGAAAAATCCACATGTTATTACCAAAAATTTATTTCTTGGTCTTTTATAAATTAGTCTTTCTACAAGAACTGTTAATTTAATGTTTCAAACCCTTTGTTCAGCATTAAAATATCATGCTTAGCGAGTATCTTCTAAGTCTGCTAGCAACAAAAGGAAAACTAAATATAGGACACATTTTTGATCTGCCAAGAGGGGTTTTATAAATGATTTTAAACATAATAAAAGTTAATCTGAATGGTTTTATTTAAAAATGCAAATAATAGGATATTTATAAAAATAAAATGATTTGGAAACATAATATTTTACTCAATAATTTCTAAAAATGTAAGGTTTCAGACTTTTAAAAAATATATTTGAAAATTGAAGATTGCTGGCCCAATAAACACATATTATATACATGTATACATAGTTAATATAGGTATTAAAAAGTATTATTACAAAAACTTTTATTTTACTTAACGATATATTATAATAACTGGACTCATGATTTAAATCTTCGTAATTTTTTCGAAAATGATTTGAAAACAGATTTTTGATACATTTTTTTTACAAGTTAAAATGAGTAAGATAGATAGTATTATCATCACGTTATATTTTATATGTCACATGAATCAAATCTCAGTCACGTACGGTACCGCACGAGAGTAATTCGTCAAGCAAAACTCCCCCTAGAATTCTAGCACGTGCTATGAGGGTGGTATGCTCCCCAACACAAAGGTAAAAGGGGGTAGTAGGTTAGACTCTCCAAAGGATAACTTATATGATGGACTCTGTGCAGTTGGAGGTTTGGTAAGAGGGCTAATAACTAGAAACAGTGTGCGCCCATGGTTCAAGCCCTTTGCCCCCCCCCCCTCCTGCACCCATTAACGAACCTCCGAGCTGATAATCACGCAAAGGGGAACGATCAATCATTCCTACAAGGACATAACAATGACCGCAACTCACGGGAGTGTTCTTGTTCGTAGGTAATCAATGGTGCCTCAAACTCCTGCTATGTTACCTGTGGTAGAGGAGATGAGTGAAGGGGGAACAATGGAAGGGTATGAGATGGAAACTAGACCGAGGGAGTCTGCAACGTACCTCGATAACCGCACAACTACCTCTGTACTACTGTACTAATGTTCTATGACCCGCCTCGGTGGCGTAGTTGACTAACGCGCTTGTCGTGTTGAGCTCGACTGCTGAGGACGGGGAGATCGAGGTTCGAATCTCGGTCAGGTGAACTGGGGGTGGTTTTTCCTAACTGGTTTTCCACTCTCCCTCCACGCAAATGCGGGTTCATTTCCTCTAATTCAACCCTCCCAATTCCTAATCCGTTAGCGTAATTAGTACTTAAAAGCGTATAACACGAACGGGTAGTAGGACGCGGTGTTAAGTATTATTATTATTCTATGGCTCCGTTAATACGTCCAATGCCCTCAGCTCTCTACAAACATCGTATTTTGAGGACGCCATTGATCTCCTGGGTAACGTGTGAGGACAGTGGTTCAGGTAGTGGGAGTTGACGGGGCTATTTAGAAAGTATCAAGTGTTTCATTGACATTATTTATATTTGAAAGTTGATGTCACTGTCTTAAGAAAGTATTTTGTAGTGACAATAAATAACTAAGAAAAGTTATAAATAAAAACAATAAAAAATGGGCGAATTGTATAAAAAAAAATCCAAAAATTCTTTAAATCTGAAAAATATAATATATTCCGATTTTGTTTAAACCTGAAGATTAGAATATATTCCTATTTTGTTTAAACCTGAAGATTAGAACATATTCCTATTTTGTTTAAACCTGAAGACTAGAATACACTCCGATCTTCTAAACGATGTTGCTTTATTTTATTTTTACAATCTTTGTTTTTTTATAATATTTAAACTACTTCTTTCTTTTATTAAATTCTCTGGATTGTTTTGTCTAACCACGACTTTTCTTTGTCGACTTTTTATTTACTTTAACAAGTTTCTGCATAGTTTGAATTTAAAAAGCGTAATCTAAAAAATTGTTTTACTTTTGTGTTGTTGTTTATTCATACGGATTGGTTTTTTTTGCATACAACATTTCTACTGTTTTGTAATTTATTGTTAGAAAGATTAAATGATTTTTATATGACAACATATTTCTTCTTCTTCAGTCAACAAACCTTCGTCTCTGGGCATGCACTCAGCCGTTGGCTGGTTAGTGCTGCCTATACCATCTGGTATATATCCCATGTACTAGAGAAGTTAATAAAGTGTGATAGTTTCCCATTAAATTTCTATGAGCGAGCGTGAGAGAGCCGACATTTTTTTTTCCATAAAGGTATTTACATATATCTTCCAGGGTTATTTTATTGCCACAATTGACGTGGTATCGACGGCTTTACTTCCCCTCCGTAGGAAGTTATATTACGGTTCTTTATCCCTCAATAAAAATCCGTCAACTTCAGCGGGGTTTTAACCCACGCACATTGGGTCCTGAGGCGAGAACTTTATCCTAACACCACCTAGATCGAAGGTAGTGTGTGTGTGTGTGTGTGTGTGTGTGTGTATAAAATTGTAAAAAAAAACACTCGCTGACTTCAACAACCCCTAGGTCTGAAAACTTGAAATTTTATGTGAAGGTTCCTCTCTAGGCATTAGTTAAGAAATAAGACGAGTTTAGCGAAATTTTCCCTGTAAATGGGGAAAACTGGGTGTTGTAAGTTTTCAAAATTCACTTAAGTATCTTTTGAACCAGTGGGTATAGAACATTGACACTTAAAATTAAGGTTCCTTTTTAGAAACGAGTGAAACTTTTTAGGGGTTTTCAAAAAATGTCATTCCCAAAGAAGGCGGAGAGGTACAGAAAGGTTTAGGACTCACTGACTTACTCATTGCCGTATTTCCCCAAACAATGGGCCTGAAAGCTTGATATTTTGCTTAACAAGAAGGTAGAGGGACTTCCCCATAAACCAGACAAATCTAAAAGTGGAAAGTTTTAAAATGAGGCCCCGGGAAATCGAAGGTCTAGAATTGGATAAAAACTTGTGAGGTAGAAAATTAAAATTTGATAGACAGGTAGAGAGACAACTCCAGATAACCTAATAAATCTTAAAATTTGATATTGAATTTTATAAGATTTAATTGCATAAAAGGGGGGTAAGGGACTTCAAAATTTTCAAAACTAATTGTAAACAGCTACTTCCCAGTGTGTTAGAAAACGGAAATTGGGCAGCCAGGTTAAAAGACTACATCAAAAAATATTGAGAGTTGAAAATGTCAAATTTGTAATTAGTACTTTGGGGAACAGAGAAATTACTTGTCAGTATGATTGAAGGTTGAAAATTGTCAGGTGGGTATGTATACATCAATGTGTATATATAAAGAATCTATGTTGGATACTGTTCATTTATTTCTTAATCTAAAATGCTATTACTGTGGTGATATTAACATCCGTTACACTAATATAATCTATATAGTATATTCTGTATAGCATTGTTTCGTAAAGGCTTCGTTTGTAATTTATATTTCGATTTTTTTCTCATCAAAAGTTGTGTAATGATGAAAATTGTCCACCTCGAGATATTAATCTTGAAGTTTTAGTACCTCCAAACACAAAAAAGTAGGTCTTGAATATATGTCGGTCTATATCTGAGGCTACGCAACGAAACGGTTTGATGATTTTTGTTCAAATTTGAAATTCAGATAACTTATTGTAGTGGTGGTAGTGTAGGTAGTGCTAATTAAGGGCAGTGATTTTGAAGTTTTCAATGAAAACAATTTTTTTGCCAAAACAAATAAAATTTCACTCCAATTTGTTAGAATATAATTTTATTCACATGGTGATATCAACACTTCTTTATTATCTGTCATGAGCATAGCGGCATTAGATGACAATCATTTTAATTGGAGATAAAAAGTTGTCATTAAATTATAAGACACCATTGAAAAATATTCAACAACTTTTGAGTTCATCTTGGGAACAAAATTAAACTTTATCGTTCTACTGGAGAATTTGATATTTTGACAAAAAAAAAGAAAGTTTTGTTACAAAATATCTTTTGACCAAAATATTTTTTATAGAATACTGTAAAAAAATACTCCCCTTAGCTCGCTTTTCTTACATTCCCACCTTTTCCTCAATGATAGAACTATCTATACATCAATATAACAATAGAACACTGTTTAATGTGCTAGTATTATTACTCTTTTTTGAATTTCTTGAAGCAGAATTATTTCATAGATATATTTAAAGTTTTATTTTATGGTTTATAAACCAAATTAATGACTCATAAAACCCCAGCAGTAGACTTCCCGTCATAATGGAAATAAATGAGGATCCAGTTTTTAAAAACAAATGAACTTAAATATAGACAATCAGAAAACCATTACCAGAGAAAATGAGATGCAAACTGCCGTTCGGTTAGTTCAGTTTGTCTTGAGCGGTGATTTAAAATGAACTATATCACACAGTTTAGCCTGTCATTGGTCAGTCTCCTTGGCCAATGAAAATACAACGAATTAAAATAGGGTTATTCGTGTCCTCATCACCTTAAATAAGTTACTTTTTGAAATAAATGGAAGGGTAAGCTTGCAATCACTAAGTCAGAAATATAATTTTGTTTTTAAAATAATTCAAGAATAGCCAAATATAAAAGAAAAAAAAAGAAAATATATTATTTTATATCAGTTAAAATTGGCACCACCTTTCAAACGTGACGGCTCCAATTGAAATCATCAAATGGGTTTAGTTACGTGGTGAACTTTCAAATATAATAGGATTCAGATAGTTACAAATTGTATTAATATTAATTTAATATATTTGTAAGTCAATAAATGTGATCTTCAACTGTCACTTTTGATAGATAGTAATATCAGAACATACAGAATATTACCAAAAATGTAGTAAAATCGTATTAATGTTGACTGCAAAAATGTGTTTTTTCTCCCTCTCTTAATTCCACATTAGTTTGTCAAAGGATAAGATTATTTAACTGGCGATGGATGACCTGCTTCAGTAGCCACATGGTCTAACGCGCAACTCTTTCAGTAGACTAGACTGCCAATGTCGGGGAGATCGAGGTTCGAATCTAAGTCGAGTGTACTAAGGGTGGGGTTCTCCCTTAGTGGTTTATCTATTTACCTCCACGGAAATGTGGGTAAACTTCCTCTAAATTCAACCTTACTCATCCCAAACTCCAAACTCATTATCGTAATTAATAGGACCTACATATGCGTACAACCTGAACAGTTTGTAAGACGTGATGGTGACCTGGCGGTCTAGGGGTAAGGTGTCAGACTTCTGTGCTGGGTGTCCGGGGTTCAATCCTCGGTCCCGGCACAGATTTATCTTTTCCTTCACCTCTGACAAGACATCTTGTGAATGTGGGGAATGCCAGGCCTCCACCGTGGTTCGGATTCCACGTTAAACTGTGGGTCTTTCATTTCATCTCACAATCACCCTACCATTACTCATTAGCGTAAGTGAGTATAACCCGAACGGGTAGTAAGACGCGGTGCTAATAATAATAATAGTAAGACGTGATGATAATAAAAATGGTACGTCACAATATCACAACCTTTCTCATATTGTGTATTATAGCTTCGAGAAAATTGTTCAAAATTAGGTTTTTTAGTAAACTAACCTTAAATAATTTTCACTCATGAAAACAAAAACATCTTGTTAATCCCAATAATCACTCTTTATCTATGAATTTTAAACCAAATTGATCAAATATTTTTAATAAAATTCAAATTTTCCAAATGAATTATTTATAAACTATTTTAAAAGTATTTGTTATTTTAAAAAAATGAAAACTTATTCTTATAAATCATAAAAAAATTCCCAGATTCCCGTTTTGAATTAAATTTTCAAGATTAATTCCCAAAACATTCAAATATTCTATATTTTTTTGTAATTAAACTACCCTTAAATCGATGTATTTGAGATAAATAAAGATACACTATCATTTATATGAAAAATAGTCTCTCGATACCAATTTTGAACAAAATTGATAAAGCTATTTTTTATCAAAATTTTTAAAAAAAAACAATAAACTACACATAACTAAATTTGACATTTTCATGTCAAACACTCCCCAGATATACATTTTAAGCAAAATCGTTACAACTATTTTCAAAAATCCCTCCTAAGTAAAACACCTTTTGTCGAATGTTTAACCAACATAAAGTATCTATATATTATATCTGTTTTCGACATCCCTTTTTCTCAACTAATACAAAGCCTACAGCGATAAATAAGGTATCAGTGGATAGGATTTATTTACCGACTTCTGACATAGCATACTTAGTTTACGTTAAATCAGCCTGTCAAAAAGAGGCTTAAACGCTGGTATAGTATTATTTGTCATGTTAAACACTCCCAAGATACCCATTTTGGAACCAATCGTTGGAGACATTTGTAAAATATTTAAAAGTTTTTTAAAAATCGGCCTTCAACAAAACTACCATTCAACAAAGTTTTTCACAAAAAATTAATTATATAGTTATGTTATGTCAAACAAATCCTAGAGATGCATTTTAAACAAAATCGTTAGAGCCATTTTCGAAACATTTGTAATCTAACAAAAGTACTCATCAATATACTACCTTTAATTGAAGGCCTAGAATAAATACATATTGTGTTATAGCCCTATAATATCTAAATATCAAGTGTGAATAAAATCCACCAAACTGTTTTGTATCCGTGACCAGGGACAGACTGACATGGGGACAAACATAATGGTAAAATACACTTTTTTGGGGGGTCGTGTTCACATAATACGTAAACATTTGTCATAATCTCGATCATATTATTATTATTATTATTATTATTATTATTATTATTAGCACCGCGTCTTACTAAACGTTCGGGCTATACGCACTTACGCTAATGTGTAATGGTAGGGTGATTGTGAGATGAAATGGAGGACCTACAGTTTAACGTGGAATCCGAACCACGGTGGAGGCCTGGCATTCCCCACATTCCCAAGATGTCTTGTCAGAGGTGAAGGAAGGGTTTGGTAATCATATAAATCTGTGCCGGGACCAAGGATTGAACCCCGGCCGCCAGCACAGAAGTCCGACACCTTACCCCTAGACCGCCAGGTCACCTCGATCATAATACTTCCTCTTGATATGAAAAGGTAAAAATCTAATTAACTCATCAGTGGTCCTCTGGACTAAATATAAAGCTCAATTAGTCTAGTTTTGTAGGAGGCGGGAAGGTCAAGGGCTCTGATACCTACTGGATGTAGGCCCTACCAAGGGTGACTTCTCTAAATGCATTTTCCTTAAACGCAAATATGCGTACAATTCTTTAAAATTATACCTTCCTCTCCCCAAACGCAAAATACACAACTAAAAGGTGCATGCCCTATACGGGCAGCAAGACCCGTCAGAAAAAATAAAAATATATTTGTCTCGGCTCAAAAATATTGTCAAAAAAATTGAAAATAATAAAGATCAAAATGTAACGTCATATAACAGAGGCTAATCGCTTACACCACATAACCACAAATACTGTCATAGTACAGTCACATTTTAGTAATAATAATATTTAGCACCGCGTCTTACTACCCGTTCGGGTTATACGCTTTAAGTACTAATTACACTAATGGATTAGGAATTGGGAAGGTTGAATTAGAGGAAGTGAACCTACATTTGCGTGGAGGGAGAGTGGAAAACCATTTAGGAAAAACCACCCCCAGTTCACCCGACCGAAATTCGAACCTCGATCTCACCGTACTCAGCAGTCGAGCTTCAACACGACAAGCGCGTTAGCCAACTACGCCACCGGGGTGGGTCACATTTTAGTATAAATGGCCTTTAAAAAAAATCATACTTTTTTACAACCAAAATTAATAGAAATTTATTACGTTTTTTTATGTGTTAAATCTACCAAAAGTGACAACTGTAGATAGCATTACTTAACGTATGTGTATGTGAAAGTTTATCTACTAACTTGACTGGCTTTGAGTTAATATCCTTCCTACGACCACTTATAGTGTACCCTCATCCCTCTTTTATTTGTATTTTATTCGGACATCCCTAATCCAATTGGACTGTAAGTAGAAGCGTGCGTGTTGTAGGTCCACATCAACGTGGGCGCCGGCGAGACGGAAGTGGCGTCTCCCAAGGGTCTGCGCCTCGACGATCTGGCCTGGCACGAGGTGGCCATCAATAGGCGAGAGGCGGCCTTCACCCTGCAAGTGGACGTCATTCACACGGTCAAGTGAGCAAAGATTCCTTGGACATCTACTTTTGAATGCAAGAGAGGGGTAATGGGGATGTGTTCTGCTCTCTCATTAAATATGTCTGTATGCAGTATAATTATTCTTTTATGCATAATTAAATACCTTCTCCTCAACATCATCCATGATAAATGACTAATTATTGATATTCGCTTCTTTTTTTTTATATATGTGTTACGGTGACCTGGTGGTCTAGGGGTAAGGTGTCAGACTTCTGTGCTGGCAGCCGGGGTTCAATCCTCGGTCCCGGCACGGATTTATCTGATTACCAAACCCTTCCTTCACCTCTGACAAGACTTCTTGTGAATGTGGGGAATGCCAGACCTCCACCGTGGTTCGGATTCCACGTTAAACTGTAGGTCCTCCATTTCATCTCACAATCACCCTACCATTACACATTAGCGTAAGTACGTATAACCCGAACGGGTAGTAAGACGTGGTTCTAATAGTAATAATAATAATAATTTTATATGTGTGGATTGAGACTTGACCTATCTTCATATTGCTCGGCACCACTTATTTGCTTAAAATACTACATTGTATACATAGCTGTAATGCGTGTTGCCTTTCAATCTATCTCACGGGGCTTTGTAGTAAATCTCTATCCTAAAACATCGGCCCCACATAATCCACAATAAAACAGAAAATAATCAACACGTATGGTGAAACCATAAGGCCATTTAGATTACAAGGACCAATAGTAATCCTTTTAGAGTAAAAGCTAAGTAATATATTATATGTACTATAAACACACAATATGGGAAGTATAGTCTCCAAAAACATGCTACTACAATTTGGCAATTTAAACAATCATGCCAGTCGAATCTGAGATCATACTGATAGCGTATTATATTCTCATTAGTGCATCTATACGCATGCTTATGATTTAATCTAATAGGCGGGAATTATCAGGGTATTTTCAAATAGGTGTATTCGCATTAGCATGAATAGGACATGGTAAAATAACAGGATTAGATCTCATTTGGAAATATTAATCCCATTTCACTCAGCCGAGATTCGAACCTCAACCTCGCATCGATTATAATTCATTATATTGTAGGACAACAGGTGTGGAGTATCTGGATTGCATTAATATGGTTTAAAACATTCAGCTGATAATTGTCATATTTTAATATGAATAGCCTTTTAGTAGATATAATTTTTTTTTATAAAATCTTCATGATTGACAAAATTTTAAAAAATCATCTTAAATATGTCATTATTTTTATGGCCACTAATTACATGGCTTGTATTATGAATACATGAAAGTAGTTTTTAGTAACGTACTTTCCATGGTGATTCGGCTAAAACTATCAAATTATTTAAGCTTTTTGAAAATGAGTTAAAATATTTTGTTATGATAATTAATAATTGTAAAAATTATTTCCAATATTAATAGTTTATATCAAACAAAGTAAAGAAATGTTTTTTGAGGAATGAAATAGTTAATTACATTGCTTTAACAAAATAACAATATTACCACGCGGTTGTTCAATTTACTTTTAATTTCCTAAATGAAGTTTAAGAAATAAGTTTATGCATGTTAATGTACGTTAATATTTTATCTATAATAGAATTCATTGTTTTTTAAATCCTTAATTTTGACAGCTTTTACTATAAAACAAATTTCAGATAGAAATAAAATACATATCAAATATTTAAACTTAATTTTGTTTACGGCGTAATTTAAGTTTTTTATTTCGTTACTATTAAACAGAACTCAAAATGGTCACTATATGCACCACGTCTTACTACCCATGCGTGGCTACTTGCATTTAACTACACTAATGAAATAGAAATGATAAAGGTTTTATTAAGAACAAATGTAGCTGAATTTGCTTAAGGGGTGATTATAAAAATAACTAGCAAAATAAACACTCGGGTATCCACCCGAAAGTCAAACCCTGACCTTCCCAGTAATTTTAAAACCAGATTAGACGACTTAGTGGTTTTTTTAGTTCATGTGTCTACCTATACGGGCTAAACGTCATAAACTATATGAAACCCAGCTATTGAATCGCTATTCCTTAAATGTGTTGATGTTTAGAAAGTTTCTTTTCGATTAAAACTCACCCAATGAATACCTTATCTCGCGGTGTCAGAAATTTATACACAATATTTAAACACTTAGGTCAAGTTTTATAGACAGACTAAAAGGTGACCTGGTGGTCTAGGGGTAAGGTGTCAGACTTCTGTGCTGGCGGCCGGGGTTCAATCCTCGGTCCCGGCACAGATTTATCTGATTACCAAACCCTTCCTTCACCTCTGACAAGACATCTTGTGAATGTGGGGAATGCCAGGCCTCCACCGTGGTTCGGATTCCACGTTAAACTGTAGGTCCTCCATTTCATCTCACAATCACCCTACCATTACACATTAGCGTAAGTGCGTATAACCCGAACGGGTAGTAAGACGCGGTGCTAATAATAATATAGTCAGACTGAGTACTCTTCAAGTGCGGTGCTACACTAAATACAAAACTATCCTACCTAAACTCGAATGGAATGAGCCAGTTTTGGATTTGAAACTGAGCCAACTCCATTCTGGTCTAGGTAGGTGTCGTCCTGTAGTCAGTAAACGCAGCACTTTAGGCTTGTTTAGTCTGACTAAGAAACTGGCCCGTACAATGGTCCGTCATGTTTTGTTGGCCAGAGAGAAGCTACCTGGGAACTTCTTCGAGCTGAATATTCACTACGGTCTGTTCCTTGGTGGTCAAGGGGACTTCTCTGAGCTGTTCCTGGGACACTTAGAGAGCCTACGAGGATGCCTGGCCGACGTAAGGTTAGTGGACGGTTATTATTATTATTATTATTATTATTATTATTATTATTATCATCATCTTCATCATCATTACTAGGTCCTATATTGCCTCTCAGAATACTAACATATTTTATATCAGTAACTCTTACAATCACAGTCCTCTTAGGCGTTGTAAAAGTAGCGCTAACTCTAGATTTCCAAAATTTGACTTTTTTCATAAATTAACCAAAATTAGTGAGCTATTTAAGGAACACTCCTAATACCAGCTAATTTCCTTTTGTCCACTCTTGAATATTCTGGGTTTTTTTTCTTCTTTATCAACACTTACTTTTTAAATGGGTTTTATTTCGAGAGTCTGTATACAAATATTTCTCTTTTAGCGAGCCATATGTTAGTCTGTTAGAGCTCTCACCTGTTGGCTAGCACTCTAATAAAGGAAAATGAAAAACACATTACTATAGTTATGATAATTAATATCAGTATCATCATCATCATCATTATTACTATTGCCATTATTATCAAGAAAATGATTACTATTATTTTTTAAATAAATTTTACACAAAATCTTATTTTCGCACTGTAAGCACAAAAAACCAAGATAAACAAAATATAAAACACAATAAATTTAGGGCGATTGAGGAACAATGGTTTCATCAAGGTGAAGAGTAAATAATGAAAATGACAATAGAACTATAAGTTACATAAATAAAGAAGTGAGCCGAAACCATTTTCAACATATTTGTTACCTGTTTCGGTGGCCGCGTGGTCTAACGCGCTACTCTCGCCATAGTCGAAAACGGAGAGCTCAAGTTTCCAATCTTGATCGGGTGTAATGAGGGTGGTATTTCCATAGTGGTTTCCCACTCTCTCTCCACGCACATGCACGTAAACTTCTTATAAATATAACCTCCTTAGCTCCTAAAACCATTGTCGTAATTAGTACATAAGCGTATGACCCGAACGGTTAGTAAAACGCGGTTATAAAATATAATAATATTTAGCACCGCGTCTTACTACCCGTTCGGGTTATACGCTTTAAGTACTAATTTACTCTAATGGATTAGGAATTAGGGAGGTTTAATTAGAGGAAGTGAACCCGCATTTGCGTGGAGGGAGAGTGGAAAACCATTTAGGGAGAAAAAAACCGTTCACCCGACCGAGATTCGAACCTCGATCTCCCCGTCCTCAGGAGTCGAGCTCAACACGACAAGCGCGTTAGCCAACTATGCCACCGAGGCGGGTGAGAATAAATTAAATATTGAACTGTACCTACCCTCTAGATCACAGCGTGACTATTTAACTGTGCTTTAAAGTGACGGGTTGCCATAATTCACGGAGTATACCTGACCTTAAAGATTAAAAAATGCATTATTGAAATTAAAATATAGGAATGCAAACCTGCCAGGGTTTCTAGAGATATTATTGCTGTGACTCAGTCAATATTTGGAGTTCAACCAATACCCCATTCAACCTGAAATGTTTCTTATTTGTATACTGGAAGATTGGTTGACTTTATACCGATAGACAGGACCTCAAACTATTGAGCTACAGTAGCCCCATGGCTTTCTTTGGTGCTGACTGACAGCTCACAGCTGACTTCTGACAGTCAACATTTAGGTATATACCTAAATTTTGACCGTCAAAAGTGACAGTTGCTAAACACATGTTTTTGCAGATCATATGGTTCTGCGTAGGGATACATAATTTGGTCTGGTAACGTTTCAAAGCTTTTAGTTGTCAGCTGTGAGCTGTCAGTTGGCACCAAAGAAGCCATGGGGCTACTGTACCAGTGTAGCTACCAGCTCACAGATACAAAGGGTTCCAAATGTGCGTGTTGTCAGGTATTGGCTGTTTTCAGGTATAACGGCGTTAACGTGCTGACTCGAGCCAGGGAGCGTCAGGGGAAGGTGGACGTGCAGGGCATCACGTGGAGTTGCGCCCCGGAGTTTGACGCTGACCTTGACAGGGAGATCAGCTTCGTGGAGGAGGGAGGCTTCGTGGCGCTTCCTAACGCCATCACGCGCACTGGCGCGAGGTCAGTGGGAGCTGCAGGGTTGCCAACTTAGAAAGCAGAACTAGCCTCTATCCCCCCATAAAAATAATAACTATTGGTGATAGTGATAATTATAGCATAGTATTTATTAGATAAAGGTGTGTGAGGCCTGTGTATTTTGCTTACACTTAATTATGTATTTTGGTGACCTGGCGGTCTAGAGGTAAGGTGTCAGACTTCTGTGCTGGCGGCCGGGGTTAAATCCTCGGTCCCGGCAAAGATTTATCTGATTACCAAACCCTTTCTTCACCTCTGACAAGACATCTTGTGAATGTGGGGAATACCAGGCCTCCACCGTGGTTCGGATTCTATCACCCTACCATTACACATTAGCGTGAGTACGTATAACCCGAACGGGTAGTAAGACGCGGTGCTAATAATAATAATAATAATAATAATAATACGGATAGCCCAACAGATTAATTAACATCCACTGCAAAAAAAAAGGAGGGGGTGAAGATATTGGTATTGATAGTGACGTGGTTTAAAGTTCCTTTCTTTCTCATTATTTTTTAGTAGCGCGTCTAACTACCCATTAGGGCTATACGCTTGTATACTCATTACGTTAATGGGTTGGGGATGAGGACGCTTGAATTTAAATGAAGTTTACTCGGGAAAGTGGGGAACCATCATCCAACTGGGATCGAACCTCTACCTCTCTGTTATCGGCAGTCTAGTATATGGTAAGAGTAGAACCTTGAAGCTGGGGTATTGCTGGTAATGTTAATGTGAAAAATTAAATGAAACGTATCTACTGAAGCATATGACTTCTGAAACATTTTTTGTCCACGGTGGCCAGGGTGAAAGAGGGCAGGGGAAAAGGGGGGGGGGGAGAGAAGTAAAATGGCGTTATGTCGTGGTTAAGTTAGGTTGAGTAAATAAAAACACATAAGGTTGCATACACATAACTTGACATAGTACAAGAACAGAATGAGTGTATTATCTATCTTTTACCATCGTATGTGATAATAAAAATAAGGAATAATAAAATATTTTCTATTCCTTGTCATACCAAGTTAGGTGAATGCAGTATAAAATTTGATTTTGCATTTATTTACTAGTAATCTCCATAAAAACCTTTCAAAGCAAGTACAAAGATAAATGCGTACGCTCCATTTATCCTTTTATTATTATTATTATTATTATTATTATTATTATTATTATTATTATTATTATTATTATTATTATTATTATTATTATTAGCACCGCGTCTTACTGCCCGTTCGGGTTATACGCACTTACGCTAATGTGTAATGGTAGGGTGATTGTGAGATGAAATGGAGGATCTACAGTTTAACGTGGAATCCGAACCACGGTGGAGGCCTGG
>CABFVX010003629.1:0-10343 GCA_902151425.1 Timema shepardi | reverse complement strand
TATATATATGTATGTATATATATATATATATATGTATGTATGTATATATATATATATGTATGTATACATATATGTATGTATATATATATATGTATATATATATGTATATATATATATATGTATGTATATGTATGTATATGTATATATATATATGTATGTATATGTATGTATATATATATATGTATATGTATGTATATATATATATGTATATATATATGTATATGTATGTATATATATATGTATATGTATATATATGTATATATATGTATGAATATATATGTATATATATGTATATATATATGTATATATATGTATATATATATATGTGTATATATATATATGTGTATGTATATATATATGTATATACACACAGCCTGAACGTGTAGTTGGACGGGGTGAAAGTATTAATAAACACATTGTTAAAAAGTTTATCGCAATAAAAGTTGTATAAGTTTTAAGGCCTCCCCCTACAGTGTCCCTACTGTAGAGCTCCAACTTGTGTTTGTTGCATGCGGATAAGGTGAGTGTGGACGGGGCGGCTAATAGCTTGCGCCTGCCCCAAGGAGGGAGCCGATACCTCGACCTCGCCGATACAGCTTTCCTGGGGGGTCTGGAACTTAATAAGAGGGCCAGAGCCATGAACCAAGGACTGCGGGCAGCGGACGCCAGCTTCAAGGTAACATTCTAGCGCAACCATTACTTGAAGTTTATTTATACAACTTGGTAATTAGTAAAAAATAAATAGTATCTACTCAATGGTTAAAATCATAGTTAAATATGTGCTGAATAATGACACCTTGACACTGAAAGTGGACATGAGAATTTTGGCTTAGCCCACCAAGGTTTCTGGCTAGATTATTGTGCCCATTATATATTTTATTGAAAATTTGCCAACTGTTCTTATCCATACTAAACTTATATTACAATATATTATTATTATTATTATTATTATTATTAGCACCGCGTCTTACTACCCGTTCGGGTTATACGCACATACGCTAATGTGTAATGGTAGGGTGTTTGTTGGATGAAATGGAGGACCTACAGTTTAACGTGGAATCCGAACCACGGTGGAGGCCTGGCATTCCCCAAATTCACAAGATGTCTTGTCAGAGGTGAAGGAAGGGTTTGGTAATCATATAAATCTGTGCCGGGTCCAATATATTAAGCTCCAAGGGGGGGTCCATAAAACGCTCAACACAAGAACTATTAAAGAATTAATATAGATAATCAAAATGAGGGAAGGTATATTAGGGGAAATAGATCTGCAGTAACGTTGATAAAGGTCATTTGACAACTTAGCTTATTCAATAGCTTGACTTCTTCTTGAGATAAGCGTCCTGAGATTGATTTGTAACATGTCCAACACATTTTAACATTGGTGAAAATTGTTCATCCCCTTTCACTGTGATGGATTGATGGCTAGGGAACTGGGTGTTGCCTGCTCTAGAATACATTTTCTAGTGCATATTGCAGTTGGTGTAGAATGTGCATGTTAAATACATCGAATTTTAAAATAATCAAGAAAGGATGAGAAAGACATTCTTAGGTCATGTATTAGAAAGGTGACCTGGCGGTCTAGGGGTAAGGTGTCAGACTTCTATGTTGGTGGCCGGGGTTCAATCCCCGGTCCCGGCAAAGATTTATCTGATTACCAAACCCTTCCTTCACCTCTGACAAGACATCTTGTGAATGTGGGGAATGCCAGGCCTCCACCGGGGTTCGGATTCCACGTTAAACTGTAGGTCCTCCATTTCATCTCACAATCACTCTACCATTACACATTAGCGTAAGTGCGTATAGCCCGAACGGGTAGTAAGACGCGGTGCTAATAATAATAATAATTTATTAGAATTTAAACCCTAACCTCCCTGGTAACGACAATCAAATGGACTGTGAGTCCAAGGTCTTGGCCTCAATCGGCCACCAATGAGGGGTGAATGACCTGTGGCCAACTGAGCAGCGGGAACGTTGTTTTTTAGAGGGCTCTTGTGTTTTCCGTGATGCTTCTACGTTGACATGAGAGTCAATTCTGTTCTCAGGGATGCCTGCGCAAGGTGGAGGTAGACGGCCGACGTCTCGGTATCCCGGACGCCCGAGTGACCCAGGGCATAGTCCCGGATTGCGTGTGGGAGTTCCCTTGCGCTGGGGAGCCCTGTGTCGCAGGGGCGCAGTGCATGCAGCAAGGGGTGGACTCGTTCAGGTGCGAGTGCGATCAACCCCTCTGCGTCAAGCCCGACTACGCGGACTCTTACACGGTACAGTATCACATCTTTTTAGGGGGATCTTTGCTGTTTACTCATAAGTACAATATTATATCTATGCATGGACACTGTGACGTATACATACAGAAAACCAGTGAATAAGCAATAACTTTAAGAAAGTGTTGCCAAATACCTTCATCATAAAGCGCCCCCTCCTCAAAAATTGTAAGCATATGCATCCATTGTTTTATTTACAAAAACTGAATTATTGTATTTTCTATATCTAAAATGAGACAAAGATTAACTTAGACCAAAACACAATAAAGAGTAGTAATTGTTGTCAATAAATAAAAAAATATTTCAATATCAAATAAAATATATAGGAATTAATAGCTAGTTAATGACATGGATTTGTTGTCCACGGTGGTTTAGTCACGTATCTCACAATTTAACCACACACTCTAAACTGGTAGTAGATCCCCTTATTATTGCGCTCTCAATGGGCATTGTGATGCGCATTCCAAAGTTTACAACGGGTCCTTGTATCCATTCTCCTTTGGGGAAACGCTTGTTATGTGTTCCATTTAAATATTGACCATAGTGAGTCTAGAGTTCATTCCCATTGAAAATAATAGGGTTCGCCTCAGTTCCAAGCTGCAATTATTGTGAACTATACCAAACCTTTAATAATAGCTGTCATAAAATATAGTTCTTAAATATAGAGTTTTAAATTATTTGCATACAACTGTCAACGTCTGGTTATCATACATTTAATTTTACAAACTGACGCTAAGATTCTTTCTTATTGGAGTCTTATAAAATATATTCTCACAAAAATATATCGACATCTTATGTTGGAAGAAATTCACCATGAGTTCCCAGAGGTATAACCTTCTTCTCCCCTTTCAAAGCACTGGTAAGACCTTACAAAATAAGCATGGAAGAAGGCAAACACACCCCTCTCTGATTCCAAGGATTAATCGACGGTAGTTACCTTTCAATTAAAAAACAAATTCATTTCAGGTGTTTTCCAAGCCCACCCTCGCCATAGACTTGGAAATCCTCTCCTTGACCCCCTTACAAGTGTCGGAAGGAGAGAACTGCCTCATCACCACAAACAACGTCGACCTAGTGCTGGACTTCCCCAAGTATGGGGTGCGCGACTCGGGCGTCCTGTTCCACGTCCTGGACACCCCTCAGCATGGCAAGTTGGCGGTGACGGCCTGGGATCGGGCCGGGGTCAACAACCCTCGACAGACGTTCACCTTGCTTGACCTGGCCAAAGATAAGGTAAGCCTTGACGGATGTTTTGTTATTTTCGGAAGATAGACTCTTCCATTTGTGAACGACTTTTACCCAAACCTATGTACAAAAATTTATTATTATTATTATTATTATTATTAGCACCGCGTCTTACTACCCGTTCGGGTCATACGCACTTACGCTAATGTGTAATGGTAGGGTGATTGTGAGATGAAATGAAGGACCTACAGTTTAACGTGGAATCCGAACCATGGTGGAGGCCTGGCATTCCCCACATTCACAAGATGTCTTGTCAGAGGTGAAGGAAGGGTTTGATAATCAGATAAATCCGTGCCGGGACCGAGGATTGAACCCCGGCCGCCAGTACAGAAGTCCTACACCTTACCCCTAGACCACCAGGTCACCTACAAAAATTTTAATATATAGAATATCTAGAGGCAATCTATTTAACACGCACTTTAATAACCAACTGATTATATCAGAATACGACTTACAAATCAACCTAGCTCTGTAACAGATAATTCAGTTCACTATTTTAAAAGAGGAATGACTCATTAAACTCATTAGTTACTTATACTTAATTAACAAGCTGCAGAACTTGAATTTACATTACTCATAGGTCCTGAGGTAGGGATGTAAGTCTAAAAAAAAAGAAATAATAACCATTCACAAGTCAACTAAGATGTTTGGCACAGATATGAAGAATAAAGGGCCTTTAGTTTCTTGTAACTAGGTGTACCACCTTTATAATTCAAACATATATTGATCGGATCAATATCATGAATGTATAATTCCCTAATAGGTGCGTTATGTTCACGACGGCTCTGAGAATCACGATGACACCATGGTGTTTGATCTCGAACTGACACCAGGCCCTCATTTCGTTCTACCAAGTTATCTTCAGGGCCGTCACCGCTTTGCCCTTCACGTCAACGTCACCCCTGTCAACGACCCACCAACACTCACCCTTCAGCCAGGCGCAGCTTTGAGACTAGCCCAGGTAACCCTTTTTTTTATTCAACCAATATGTTTCTGTTGTGCATCAGGACATTAAAATAGTCCTTACTTCAGGCCTCTTGTCATATCAGTATTACTGGTGGGTCTCCAGTTTATTTTTTACCAAGTCACAAGAAAGATTTGACCATTGACCTTTGTCAATCAAACAATATATAATAGATATAGCTTATAGCTATTGAGTCAAGACATCATGAAAATTCTGACCATATACCTCTTGTCAGATAAAGAATATATTCATTTGAACTGTGATGTGTATAATTGCACCAATCAGGTATAATCAGTAACCCTTTAATAAGTTAGATTATAACTGATGTGCATCAGAGCACCAGGAAGCGTTGATCATTGACTTTACCAGGTAAACAATGTAACAAATTGTATTTTATCTGTTGTGTATCAGGGCACCAGGAAGCATTGATCATTGACTTTACCAGGTAAACAATATAACAAATTGTATTTTATCTGTTGTGTATCAGGGCACCAGAAAATCGTTGAGCAGAGACCTCCTCCATGCACTAGACCCCGACAGTTCAGGACCAGCTCTGGTATACTCAGTGCTGAGCCAAGGGGTGCCTGAACCAGGCCACGTGGAGAGACTCCACAATCCAGGAGTGCCGATACGATCCTTCACTCAGCAGGACGTTGATCAGGGTCAAGTGGTGTACGCTCATTCCCCTGGTGGGGCTGAGAGCGGTCGTCTCACTCTGGAGGTAGATATACATCACAATATAGCATCACCTGGGATATTAGTAGCTAGGATCGCCTGACCGTGGAGAGTTGCATTGTCTGATAAACTTCCACTCTAGGGTTGTGCCCTGTTTTGAGCACAAATCGCTTGAAAAGTGGCATTAATCATAACGTAGTGTAAAGTGACTTCATTCCAACTTTTGCTTTAACCTACAACTTTTATCTATAAAGTTGATAAATAGATATATTGATTTGTTCCTATTTATGTTTCCTTTCATTCTTTTTGATTATTCTCTTCTTCCAGTGTTCTTTTTAATTTAGGAAGCCTCGGTGGCGTAGTTGGCTAACGCGCTTGTCGTGTTGAGCTTGACTGCTGAGGACGGGGAGATCGAGGTTCGAATCTCGGTCGGGTGAGCTGTGGGTGGTTTTTCCTAAATGGTTTTCCACTCTGCCTCCACGAAAATGCGGGTTCACTTCCTCTAATTAAACCTTCCTAATTCCTACTCCATTAGCGTAATTAGTACTTAAAGCGTATAACCCGAACGGGTGGTAAGACGCGGTGCTAAATATTATAATTTAGGAAATGGCGTTACGTGTTTTAAATTTTACCTGAAAGAGTTGCAATATAAAAAATATCTAGGTCAAAGTATGGAATCCTAAATATAGATAGATTAAATAAACTATTTTAATATCTGACTTCATTTTACCTACAGATCCCGAATCCCACATTTGAATCCGACTATTAGACAGTATGTGAAATATAAGAGGGTTACTTTCCCCCATTAATTCTTGAGTTTCTAAAGAATATAGCTAGAAGAATATGGATGATTTTCTATAAAAAAAATACAAATAATATTTTATATTTTCCAATAGATAAATTTACCATAACGATGAAAGGTGAACCATTTCAACCGATATAATATGATTGCAGGAATAAATCCCTCTCATACACTGATTATAATTTTTTTCACTTTGATAAAGACAATGAGGAATTTTTAGTATTATGAACAAAATTTGATATTTAATTATAAAAAATAGGCTTTCATTTTTATCATCCAAATCTTTAAAATACAAGGGAAAAATAGAAAACTGCAAAGAAACGTGATTTTTGAAATTTGTGGTTTTTCCAAACTCTAGTATAGAACCGGGACGTTTTGTGAAACTAAAGTTCAGTAGGCCTACTCTTTTGTCAAGATTCTAACTACTTTTTAATGACATCAGTAAGCCTGTGATAAAAAAAAATGTCCAAACATTCAACAACAATAATACAGCATAAAAGATTGGAAATACTGCCTTAAAGTCACAGAGTAACAGGATATATGCTCTTGAAAAAGTTCATGTTAATTTTATTCACGTGAAGAGATAGTAGCCTGAACCCAAGGGCTATTTGGCGGATTAATCTATTGGGTAGAGTAGTTTTAAAAATAGAAGTTTTAGGAAGTGCACCTACATTGTTGTGGAGAAGAGATGGAAAAGCCACAATATACCACCGCATATGACTGAGACTCGAACCTCAACTTCCTCGTAACCTGTAATTCGGTCTAGTGAGCGTTTGAACCTTTGAAACCATGTAACCACCTACCCTGGGTTTGACTACAGTTGATAGCAAAGAAACTCGCAACGGTGGTTGCATGAGTAAAGGTGTAAGTCTCGTGTGATATGATTTCCCCCCATTGCTGGGTAAATCAGGGTTCAAATCTTGACTGGGAATAATGAGGTGATTTATAACAAAATGATTTTTACCATTTCCGCACGATGAAAATGGGGATACCCATACTCTAAAATCTACATTCTTCATCCTGCCCTCTTAATGTAAAATATAGAGGCTGCCAGAATGCTGCAGGACGCGTATTGACCAAGGAAAGCCTCTAGAAAATATTTTCTCTCGCAGATTTATAGTTTTTAATGTGTGTTATTACTAACTAGAGTCCATAATCACTGGGGGTCGCGGTGATCAGGCGTAAGGCACTGACCCAACGTACGATGGCCGGGACGTGCTCTGGGTCCACGCACGTTTCATATAAACGAGCACTAGACTGTCTTTGCCACCTTCCGGTACTGACAGATCTCTAAATATCCTGTCGGGGCACCTCCACGGGGTGGCCCCTGAGACGGACATTGGGGTCCGGCATAGCTAAGACCCCAACAAGTTCATCTGTGTGTGAGGAACGAGGCTCCTCGACATGCACTAAGCGGTTGGTAGTGCGTACCCATGTAGCTGGTCAGGGCACCTCCTCAAGGACCTCGCTGGGAAACTCCGGACAGCTGGTCTCAGAAAAGGTGCTGAAGGGGTGAGAGGCCAAGATGGCGTGTGAAAAAGTTTTGGGTACTTTTAAGAAAGAAGTTTAAGGAGATGGCTGCTTGGAAGCTGAGCTCTTGACATCCTCGTGATGGGCAATCACTAGGAGAATTCCTTCCTCCATCCGGTCCCAGTGGAGGTGATTTTTTTCTCAAATAAACCAAGGCAAACTGGCATGGAAGGGCTGGTACTGGTTGTTTCGGGTGCCCTGGTACCTGGAATTGCGCTCGTGGACCTTGTCCCACGTCCAGTGAAAAGGTTCCGGTCCCGAAGGGTATCAATGGTTGCACTATAAAAGGCCTCTGAGCCCGGATATAGTGTAGATAGGAAGCCTTTATGGGGGTCTCTCCAGAGATTTAGTGTATATCAAAGTCCATAATCACTCTTACAGGTTTCTGACGGTATCGAGACCAGCCCCCCTGTGTTCTTGCGGATATCCGCCTTCCCACTTCAACTCAGGCTGATCAACAACACGGGTCTGATAATCACGCGGGGTGCAGGGACCCTCATCACACCAGCCAACCTAGGTTTCGACTCTAACGCTGAAGACCCCGAACTCGACGTCCGCTACGACATCGTCAAGACACCACAGTTTGGCGTCGTCCAACGTCTGAGGGGTGACGCCCAGTGGCAGAGCGTGGATCACTTCACAGGGCACCAATTGGCGCGGGATCAGATACGGTACCTGCATCTCTCTGGGGAGCCTGCGCACGACGAGTTCAAGGTGGGTTTTTCAGGTTTTTAGTTTTTAGAAGAAATCCCGTGCCTTTGTGGACAGTCTTATCTTGTCCGGATTAATAGTGGCTGTGAGTGCAGGATTTTTATCCCGCCTGAGTGTACTGAGTTGTGTTTTATTAAATGGCTTCCTACTCTCCCTTCGCACAAATGCAGCTACCTGTCCTCTATATTCTTCCTTTCTCGTCCCTACACTATTAGTATAAATATGTGGATCTCCTGTAGTTACTAAGACGTAGTACATTTATGAAGGAAATGCACTGGCATCTACCTTGAGCAATGATGTTGAAAAGCTATTCCCAAAGTACCGAGTCGGCGTATAGCACCTGTCTCCTCTGGGCGACAGTCAGGAGTGTTAACCTCTACTGTACTAACCCATCGGACTCAGTTCAAGGTGTCGCTGTTGGAGGTGCACAGCCCTAACCTTTACGACTTCAGAGTGACCTTCACGGAGTTGCAGCTGGTGTGCGGTCATACCCGGGAGCTGCAGATGAACGGAACCCGCGAGGGTTGGCTCACCGACCAACACTTGCTGTTCCAGACCGAGCCGCTGTCCACGGACACAGACAAGATAGTGTACCACGTGTCTCGCACGCCCCATTACGGGGCCTTGCATGCCAAGCATCGCCATATACAGGTGGGGGGAAGGGTTGGACCAGGGGATGCTCTTTGGTTGTTATCAGAGTTTGGCGAGACTGTATCAATTAGATGTTGTAGGTGACCTGGCGGTCTAGGCGTAAGGTGTCAGACTTCTGTGCTAGCGGCCGGGGTTCAATCCTCGGTCCCGGCACAGATTTATCTGATTACCAAACCCTTCCTTCACCTCTGACAAGACATCTTGTGAATGTNTGCTGGCGGCCGGGGTTCAATCCTCGGTCCCGGCACAGATTTATCTGATTACCAAACCCTTCCTTCACCTCTGACAAGACATCTTGTGAATGTGGGGAATGCCAGGCCTCCACCGTGGTTCGGATTCCACGTTAAACTGTAGGTCCTCCATTTCATCTCACAATCACCCCACCGTTACACATTAGCGTAAGTGCGTTTAACCCGAACGGGTAGTAAGACGTGGTGCTAATAATAATAATAATAATTAGATGTCCCCTCACTATCCATGTGACCAAACATACACACGTAATGAAGATATGACTTTTTTTTTTACTTTAAATGGCAAGTTTATACTAAATGTGAGTCAACTATAATTTACTAGTAGACTCTTGTCAAGCCTTGCTTATCTCGGAAACAATGAATGAGCCGAACCTGCATTGAGGTGTCTTACTTTGAAGTTATATTGTAAGCCATGCGGTGAAACAACAGCCATTAACTTGCTTACATTAATACTTCAGGCGATTCTTTGTAACGAAATTAATTCTAACATACATTTCACTCCCAAATTGGTCTTTTGCTTCTGATATTTTCCAATAAAATTGTATGATTGAAAAAAGGTTTTGGAAAATCTAGTTATAAACTTAATTAAAATGTAAATACCAATATTTAAAATAAGTTCTGAGTAATATGAAGACAACCCCTTTTAAAATAAATTTATTAAAAGATTATCTAATATAATATTTCTAATCACACAAAATAAAGACCACAAATCACAAAGAAATGTTAGCAACACTACGAAATTACGGTTAGCAACATTGCAGAATTTCAGATTATCTTTGTGGGGATTTACAGGTCTTCAAAAATCCAACCGGATGTACAATATCAATACAAGATATAAACATATTATTATCTTTCAGCTTTCACCGACACAAACAGTTCGAAGGTGGGGGTGTATGTTTCTATATAAAGATGGTTTGTCCTTATCAGATTTTTAGCACCAGTAAACATTCACAAAGATAGTTTGAGTTCCTATATTTATAGATCCCAGTCATTTTAAATTGTTTTGCCTAGAGTTCTAATCAGGGGGGCATCCAAGGAGGTTAGTGTTATAATCCCTCTACCACCATGTACAAATAGCAGTCATCTATATATGTAATTCATTCCACATTATGTATTCGATGATTTAGTAAAGCGTTCACATCAGCTGGAATCTGATAGTTAAATTATTATTATTATTAGCATCGCGTCTTAATACCCGTTCGGGTTATACGCACTTACGCTAATGTGTAATGGTAGGGTGATTGTGAGATGAA
>CABFVX010003628.1:56388-81228 GCA_902151425.1 Timema shepardi | reverse complement strand
GGATGGTTACATTTCCATTCCCCATCAGGGGCCGACCACGGCGCCAGGGTTATCCTCTGGCTCGTAGAGAACCTAGTCGGTTGTCCTTGTATAGTCCGGCGGTGGCAAGGGTAATAAAGAGTTGCTTGTTGGGGTATGATTTTCTTTTCTTGGGAATTGGAGTGAGGTGGATACATTTCCATTCACCATCTGGGGCCGCCACCGGCGCCAGTATTATCCTCTGGCTCGTAGACAACCTAGACGGTTATCCCAGTGGCGTCCGGTCGTGACTAAGGTAGTAATGGCGTGAAATGAGCGATTGTGCGTGAAAGGTTACCGTGTGCCTTCGAGAAGGTAGTCCGCGTCCACTGGGCTTCATGACATAGTGATTTTTTTTATGCTTATAACTGGTGATGTTTAACTAAAACTAATGAATTTTTATGCTTATAACTGGTGATGTTTAACTAAAACTAATGAATTTTTATGCTTATAACTAGTGATGTTTAACTAAAACTAATGATTTTTTTAATTTTTTTTTGTTTTATATATTTTTAATAATTTTTTTTGTTTTTTGTTTGTCACTATGTCAGTCTAGGTTTTTTTGTATTTCCTGGTGTCTTCTGGGTCATAACGTCCTAGTGATCTTATGATTGTGTGTGTGTCGCGTTGTTCGTAAAACTTCTTGTTCCTATCCCTGTATATCTCCTGTAATAGTCTGCTCTTTGTCATGGTGTGTAGATCACCTGTTCTCGTGTAGCGGTTTGTCCCGGTTATAGTTCTGAGTGTTTTGTTTTGAGTAGTTTATAATTTATTTAGTAAGTGTGCTGATGCGTAGCTCCAGGCTACGAATAATTAGGGTTTTGGTATTTAATTTATTTATATACAACAATACGCTTAGAGGTTTATTTGGGTTATGGAACTGACAAGATCCCGGATAGTTCAATAGTTACAGAAGTTAACAAGTAGAGCTGAATGACCAGGGTTCAAATCCCTGTTATTTCGTTATTTTTCTATCCTTACACAATTGCTCCATCAGAATGTCAGCTGAAAATACATATTGGTTTGATTTAAAATAGTTTAAAAAATGCTATAGTGCAACTCATCATACGCATCATTGGGTACACAGACTGAACGTCAAGTTCCTCTAGTCTGATTTGCTGTTTACAGCAAGGTCCATACTCGAATCCCGGGAGGATTTAATGAGTGTATTTTCCTAAACGGATTATCACTCTTGCTCCACACAAATATAAGTACACTTTCTCTAAACTCTACCTTCACCATTTTTACACACCCTTTGAGTATTAATTAAAAGTGTATATAGCCCAGACATGCCTTAAGACATGGGGGGTAGGGAGGTGGGGGAGATATAGACCTACAAATAGATTCAAAAATTGGAGTTTAAGCCAGGGAATATGTCTTTGTAACATCTTGGGTCACTTGAATATATAAGCTATAAACTCTATCAACAATAAGTAATGAATAAATTAAAGTACACAAGGCATTTATATAAATACGAAAGCACTTATTACTGGACTTCGATCGCCCCGTCATCGGAAGTTAAGTTGTTATTATTATTAGAACCGCGTCTTACTACCCGTTCGGTTTATACGCACTTACGCTAATGTGTAATGGTAGGGTTATTGTGAGATGAAATGGAGGACCTACAGTTTAACGTGGAATCCGAAC
Source organism: Timema shepardi (assembly GCA_902151425.1). Classification (NCBI taxonomy): domain Eukaryota; kingdom Metazoa; phylum Arthropoda; class Insecta; order Phasmatodea; family Timematidae; genus Timema; species Timema shepardi. The sequence continues at coordinate 79,563 of CABFVX010003628.1, read as the reverse complement.
CACGGTGGAGGCCTGGCATTCCCCACATTCACAAGATGTCTTGTCAGAGGTGAAGGAAGGGTTTGGTAATCAGATAAATCTGTGTCGGGACCAAGGATTGAACCCCGGACCCCAGCACAGAAGTACGACACCTTAACCCCTAGACCACAAGGTCACCTGGGAGTTCAGTCTCATGCGAGAGTGACGCCTAGCCTTTCATGCATCTACAAATTGAAGACTCTGTTTTGTTAGGTTGGGTAATATTGACATAGGTCTGTCATAGGTAGGATTAAAAACTACAAGCGCAAAACAATGCTAAAAGAATTTAAAATACTTCACAATCATTATTTAATGAAATGTTATATGTGAATGATAACAAAATACTACTCATATTTCATACAAAATACTTTATCAATAAACTTTTCATTTTGGAATTCTTTTTATCACCGAGTCTTACTACCCGTTCGGGTCACTAACCTTTTTGCTATTGAATAGCAACATAAACAAAACCATTTTAATCCTGGTACCGTAATATATTTATATTTAAATGTGACTAAGTAATGTTTATTACTTTCTAATACTTCTTCTGTTAGTAGTTTACTGATGATTTTTTTTTCGAAATATTAATATTTTAAAAGATGGCTTTAGTAATTTAGTTCGAAATGGGTAATTGTTAAGCTTTTTGCACTTTAAACAGTTATATATATATACATATACATATACATATACATATATATATATATTTGTTTTTCTAAAAAAGAAAAAAATCGTAATAGTAGTTAACTATTTACTGAGTTTTGTAACTTTAGATTTCTTTGAAAATGGTTCTAATAATTAGGTACAAAGCTGAAAACGAAGAACCATTTTGCATTATCAATATTAATGTACCGTATCTTTATTTATCAAAAATAAATTAATTTAAGGGTTGTATAGCTACGATGAATGATTTTTTTTTAAATTTATTGTGAAGATTGAATTCAAATTATTAGTTTTTCATGATAACATGATAACAAATAATTCTAGGGTAGTTTACAAATCATTTATTTTTGAGTATTTAAATTTGGTTAAATAGCCATATTTGAACAATTTGATTTAAAATTTATTAATAAAGAGTGTTTATCGTGAGTAACAAGATGAATTGTTTGTTTTGATGAGGAAAACATACCTAACGATAGATATAGTTTACTCAAAACCTATTTTTGAAAATTTTGAAATTTATCTTTGAAGCTATAATAATTACACAATATGAGAAAGTTTGTGCGATTGTTTCCTACCATTTATTTACTATACTATCTCATGTATTTATTTTGATTACATTATTATGTTTAGTTTATTTTAACTGCTTACCTGTAGCTAAAAGATAATGGAAGCTACTTTTGGTGAAATGTCCGAGGGACACATTTAATTTCATGTTCAGTGGCCGTATGTTCTAAACACGCTACTCTCGCAGTAGACTAGACTGACGATGATGGAGAGATCGAGATTGGAATCTCGGTCGAGTGAATTGAAGGGTTTTCTAAAATGGTTTTTCACTCTCCCTCCTCGCAAATGAGGGTACACTTCCTATAAATAAAACCTTCATAAATCCTAAAATCATTAGCGTGATTAATACACAAGCGTAAGCCCCGAATGGGTAGTAAGACACATTGCTGAAAGAAATAATTTCATATCGAATTATTTAAGTTGGTCATTCATGTTTTTTTACACAATATAAAGTGTTATTGTATTCACACTATTTCACAGAAATCTTTTTTTGTTTCTTTAAAAATATATTTCTGACCATGTAATGTGTATTCCAAATATATTTTAATATTAGTAAGTATATTTTCTTAGGGCTAATTGTATAATGTATACATTTTTTATTTATTTATATAATGTAGAATATTTTTATTTAAAGATGTATATTTTATGATCATCTCTAAAACCGTCTTCACAACTTAAGGTTGTATTTGTTTAACTAATCTAAAATTCGCATATGTAAATTAATTAAGTTTTATTAATTTTACTTTGTAAAACTCTTTGTATATTTTCCTATTATTGTCTCAAAAGTTTTACAAGTAAAATGGATATATATAAAGATCAACCTTTTTTTAAAAGTGTGGGACTACATATAACGTTAGAGCCATCATATTCTTGAGGCCGAAAATGTCCATGATTACCATATTTTCTGTGGCCTCTAAGAAAGTAAAAAGGCTAGTATTTTGAATCAATATTATTCTAAATAATGTTAAGTTTAGTAAAATTAGATAGTTTAAAAACATAATAGATCTGTAATCAATTATATAGATTTACTATTACTAACTAATGTCCATCCATATTTTCGGGCTCGGATTATAAGCTAATTTGTTTTTGAGAATACAATAATATGAGTTATTTATTCAGTGTGAACAGTTAGTAAGACGAGGTGCTTAGAAAATATAAAAACCTTTTCAATTAATGAGTTTAAAAAATATTATTCAATGATAACAATAATAATTATGACCGTATAGTAAAAGAATCTTTCAAGTATTAACGAAGGAGGTGGGAAGCGAGGTGATGAACCAGGCTAATCTTTATCTCGTTTCCTCTGCCTCCTTTTTCATTTGTTTGACTATTTCAATACGTAAGCGCACCCACGGAGGAGGGGGGGAGCTTTGGGGCTTAAGCCCCTCCCTCCCCCAGCTGATGGCCCTTCCCCAGAAATTAAGAATATTACAAAAATATGATAAGCCCTATGTTCTGTCAATTAATAAATTATATTTTGTTTAATTCTATTCAGTAAAAAAATAAATAATTGTGTGCAGTAATTAGGGCTTTTCAAAGGAATAATTTTTTTTCCTGTTGATTTTTAACTTTAACTGTAAATTTGCACTTAAATGAAAACTGGACCTCTAATACCGTAACATTTTCTAGAAATGGTTATAAAGTCTTTGAAGTGGTTACAGTAATTGAAATTATTATTTTAAAGCAAATATGTAAACATTATTGTATCAGGAAGAGGAAGTTGAGATATTATTATATTTTACCACCCCTCACTAATTGCAAATCGTGGTTGTGAAGAAAAATGTGTAAACACAGACCTGTTAACCAGTGGCACACACAGTGAGAGAAGGTAGGCCGAAGATCCGATTTTGGTACAAATTAGCTTAAATATTACCATTTGGATCCTTTTAAATACAAATTTTTCTTGGGGTAGAAACTCCCGGTCCCTCACTTTTTAGGGGGCGCCACTGACTCTCTATCTTTCTTATCCCGCTACTTCGAATCAAATATACAAATATTACAGTAATTGAAATATATGGTGGTGCGATTATGAAAATTATTATGTAAAAATAACCCAAGCCCAAAATCCTGGGTCAGTGTAATATTTAATGTATGCTATGCACGTACAGTACATCTGTTTATTTTTCAAAATTTTAACACATGAACGACAGTGGCGTAACAGCTTGGGCCCCCTCCCAAGGATTTATTTTCATGCCCCCTTTTCCAAGTCATAAAACACCTTAATTTACATCATAATAAATAATTAATAGTCCTAAATAATTACTAATTTAGTAATCACACCTCATAATGATTGTTTTAGCCTCGGTTTTATGTCGGGTACGTCATCAGTCAGTCATCTTGGCTCCATATAAAGAAAAACTGCGGTATTAAGACCGAATGGAATAATTTAAATAATGCTATTAGCTTTAGTTATAAATTACAACACTTTATGATAAACATATTCAACTATCTAAATTGTCAATAATCAGGATATTATGTTATTTGATTATTCCCACCACATTTATAGTAATTTAAAGGTTTGTTTTCACCGGCCCCTATATACCATTGGGCCCCCCACATTGCAGGCCCTGTAGGCCTGGGTGCTACGTCCATTGATGAACGACAAGAATTTCTAGCGTGTAAGATGTTTTCTTAATTTATTAAAATATAGTATAAAATAAAACTAATCAACATGGACAGACAGAAAAAATATGTGGTTTACAGACGAGGGAAGAAATCAAAATTGAACCTCACAGCCAGGTGCAAGAAAAGAAATTGTAAAAAGGGGAAGAGATTGTGCATTGTTGGTTCTAGATTAGTTTTTTATTTGTCATTTAAAACAAATTGGAGTTAAATTTGGAGTTAGGTTGAAACCGTTAAAAATATTATCATATTAACTTTCTACCTATCTTCTTCTGAAATATTTTGTTATTTTTGCAATATTAATGAATTTTATAGCTTTTAAATTCGACAATTTTAAAACTATTTTTGTGGTACCTTTACCAAATATAACTAAACATTTTTAATATTAAATTATTATTAGCACCGCGTCTTACTACCCGTTCGGGTTATACGCATTTACGCTAATGTGTAATGGTAAGGTGAATGTGAGATGAAATGGAGGACCTACAGTTTAACGTGGGATCCGAACCACTGGTGGAGACCTGGCATTCCCCACATTCACAAGATGTCTTGTCAGAGGTGAAGGAAGGGTTTGGTAATCATATAAATCTGTGCCGGGTTTAATATTAAAGAAATGTGTACTCACATGAGCCGTGAAGTTGTGAGAATAATACCAGGCATTATAGATCCAACTGTGACAAAGTCATATGTTCGGTACCAGCCGTGTGCACATACGGATAATTTAAAAATAAGATGTCAGCGTATATCTTTGTGAAAAGGTATTAAATTTAATATAAGAGAGAATTTTGTATGATATAGGCCTATTTACTTTTTACATTCATTTTTTTTAATTGTTAACACTTGCACAGGAAACGAATGTTAACCACGGTGAAAAGATCAAATGTGAAACTCGTTGTAAAGGATGACTGCACCGGATTCTTACGAACATTTTCCTATACAAAAGGTTTCAAGTTAAAAGTAAGTGGATGCAGATATCTTATTATTTGACTGTTTCTTTGTATTTTAACTATAAGTATAATATTTTGAATTAAATATTTCTAGCGATACTAATTACAATCTGGCACACTTGGAACCCGTTCCTGCCATGACAGAATCATTTGATGAGGTTCGTTGTGATGCTACTACATCAAACGAAGATTTGGATAAAATGTGAGTAGGAACAGCAAGTTTATTGTTGGTCAAGAGAAGATTATCTACACAATACTCTTGTATAAGAGAACAAGGAGTCACGCCACACATGAGTGGAAACTACTCAAGAGAGGGCGAAAACACACACAACATGCTGTTATTGTTTAGCTGTTGAAAGAGCTTAGAACAATTGATTTCACACAAAACTCGAGCTTTATTAATATTTTATCAATGACTGATAATATTTATTTTTAGATGTGTCTAGAGCAAGTTAGCTTTAGCAGGCTGGCTTTCGTTTTAAGTGCCGGTAAACGGCTATATAGTATACATCTATCTATATACAACGTGTCTTACTACCCATCGGATCCATCCGCATAGTTACACTAATTAAGTTGAATAAAGTAGCAATTTTTAAGTTATAAGACATATTTGTTTGAGTTCCTTATTTAACATCAAATAAATGATACCGCAAAGACTTTCTTCCGAGTTTATCTTAAAAGAGCTATTTTTTGTTAAAAACTCGTAATATTTTGAAACAAAATCATAGGGCTAAACATTGTTGTAGATAGAATACACCAACCATCATAAATTAAATAATATACACCCTTTTCTTACCACCTCTATGGCATTAGGAACAAGGTACACTGCTACAGAAAAGAGAAAAGAGAAACATCTTTGTCTACACCAAAGAGAATAAGAATCAAATTCATTTGAAAAGACCTGAATTAAAAAGTGTGTATATTTGTTTATAGCTCAGAAACTATTGGTTTTAGAAAAATATGTTTCCAATAAAAGATTTTTATTCTCAACAGAACTACGACTTTATAAGTTATTTCGTATCTCAAATAGTTGCCGGAGAAATTATGAAAATTGGCAATGCAAAAACAACTCTTTTTTTTCAGTGGGTTATTAAATGTCGACAATTATTAACAATATCTTGAGTTTTATTATTTTATTTTTTTCATGATTACACTATTTTCCCGCCGAGTGAGAGTATTTTATACTGAATTTATTTGAGAGCAGGACAAAATCAATCCATAAACACATATACTATATTACTCTTTTAAAAGTGAGTTTACTCAATAATGTAGGGAATCGTTAAGATATTTAAACATTTCATTATCTAAATATTGACCAAAGTATATGAGTGCTGCTATCGGTAATATAATAATAAAATACAAATATCTCAAATTCACTTAGATAAAATGATTTTTTTGAAATAACCAACAAAGCTATTTACATAAATTAGAAAGTAAAATACTATTTATACAGAAAATTGATGAGACTGTCCTCTCAAAATAAGAAAACTCATCTTGAAAGGAAACCACTTCTTAATTTATCAATTCTTGAAATAGAAGATTCTGAACAAGAAACAAGTAAAACGCTAGTTAAATCATTGTTAAGCCCGTATCACATGACACTAGCTCGTACTAGAAATCAAGTGTGCTAGCTAGCGACTAGATATCTGTATACTAGCTAGTATAATAGAAACAGGACTAGAGTAGAATAGGACTAGAGTATTCACACGCTGCTAGTTTGGTACTAGGTTCTAGTGCAAATATTTATGGAACTTCAGAGATTAATTTCGGGTGCAACAGCTGCATTAATTGCTAATAAAGATATTGAAAAATATGAAAGGGAGCCTAAGAAAAAGAATATGGACACGGGACTTGTTGGTAAAGACGAAATAATGGTCACAGGATGCTAAATATGATACATTCGGATGTTTAGATGTTTAGGATGTTTAGAATAATTTTCCGCCAACAACAAAATCACATCCGAAGACCATGTCGGCGCCATTTCTATTATTTACTCTACACATAGTCTGAGCGGGCATTGATTGGTCGAATTACACAAACTAGTGTCGGAACTAGTACGAAAATAGCGCATGTTCTATCCTCACAACAAGTATGGTAGCCAGTACCAAGTGGCAGAACCAGTATACTTTTTCTGATTCACACGACGCTAGATGACGTGCTAGCTAGTGCTAGCTAGCACACTGGATTTCAAGTACTAGCTAGTGTCGTGTGATACGGGCTTTAGCTATATTTTCTACAATAGCTATGTATGATGGTGTATCTAAACATAGATAAAAGCTACAAATAATACTAAAATAATGTATTAACTGAGGAGGGTAAGATTAAATTTTAATAATTACTATAAAAATAGTAATAATCTTCATTATCATTCGATTCTCAAATTCAAAGAAGGTACTGTAGAGCTAATTAAATTAAATTATTTATATTAATTAATAAGATTCATACACGTAACTGAACTTGAAGCACAAATTATATAATATAATAACTAATATTGATATCACAAGTATAATTTTATCAGATATCCAAATAATTATTAAAATTTCAAAATTGAATGTGGGAATCGAAAAGGGTTTTTGAAGTATTAACCTTTTCTCGCGGCTAGCTAGGTTAATATCTTATTTGATCAAACTAATGTTTGTGAGGTATCAAAAAGTTTCCTCACATTCTACTAAATTCAATACTTGATTTTAGATGGACTTACATCTGACGATGGAATAGTGGGGATTGAGAAAATTTCTTGGCAGCTGCAGCTTCATTAAAGGTATTTAGCACAAATTAAAACAGTAAAATTATTATTTATCTATATCTATACTTCTATACTAATATTATAAAGGGGAAAGATTTGATTTTTTGTTTTGTTTTTTGTAATGGATAAACTCAAAAACTACTAGACCGATTTTAAAAATTCTTTCACCAATATAAAGTTACATTATCAGCGAGTAGCGTAGGCTATAATTTATTTTGAAAATTTGATTTATTCCTCATAAAAATGTCTATAGTCACTCATATTTTATGGTAGAGTCTATGATGATTCTTCAATATGTATGTTGAAAATAATAATGCGTGGAGAGGACGGTGCAAAGGGTCTAGTATACAATATATGGAATACAAGCAGATCCTGAAAAATTAACTCTACCATTTTTAAGTACAAGGTCAGCTACACATCGCAAAGCACAGATTTTTGTTACTTTATGGTTTACGCCAGTGTTTTTCAACTTGTGGGTCGCGACTCCCAAGGGGGCCGCTTAGGCTTGATGGGGAGAAAAGGGGGTGTTTGCAGGCGCAAGCCAGGTAAAATAAAAAGCAAGTGTAGGTCCTACACTACAATAAAAATACAACAATTTCAGAGAAAAGTTTATTTTTAAATATAGGTTCTACAATCTACACTGCATTAAAGATACAACAATAATTTCAGTGAGAAGGCTGTGCCTGTTTATTTTTTAATAATTTGTCCAATCGTGGTTCTATTTTTAGGGGCTAATAACTAAATCAATTTCTAATTGGAGTCTATTTCTCTTCTTAGTTTTTATCTTCACCATTGAAGATAAAGTTAGTTCACATAGGTAGGAGGTGGCGAATTGCACTAATACTCTCAAAGCTTCCCTTGCCAGCTCTGGATATTCTTCTTTTCTCTTCATCCAGAAGATTTCAATCTTTTGTGAATTAAATTCCATTTTAAGCATGCCGTCAGCTGCAACATCTATATTATTTTATTTCATCTTCGTGGTCAGATCAGCCAGTTGTACTGACATATCCAAAAAAGAATTTTGTATCCATCTATGCCCATTGTCGGCGTCAGAGTTCAATTCTGGAAAGTAACTTAATAATCTTTTTTCCAAATCATGCACGCTCTGTATTATGCAAGGAATGTGAGAACTTACTACTAACGATTGGTCCGTTGCAATTTCTTCGACAATCTTCTGAACGCAAGGGAAAGAATCATACATCAATTTTTGTAAAGACGTTGACCACAAACAAAGTTTTGTGAGGAATCCTTTGACTTTATCCTTGGCCGTTAGAATATTTTCTTCGTTCCCTTGGAGGCTCTTGTTTAAAATATTTAGAGGGTTAAAAAGATCAGCGAGAAATGCTAATTTTAATAACCAAACAGGGTCCCAAAAGTAATTCGCATGTTCAGATTTATGATCTTGTAATAACAATAACAATTCAGCTTTACGTTCCAGAACTCATGATGATACATTTCCTTTTGATAGCCATCTGACCTCTGTATGATTAAGGAGATTTGTATGGAGTGAACACATGTCTTCACAAATGATTCTAAACAGTCGTGTTTGAAAAACTTTACCATTAATAGAGCTCACAGCTTTGATCCCGTCTTTCAGTCCATCCAAATCAGAAGATAAAACCTTTGCTGCCAGAGCTTGCCGATGAAGAAAGCAGTGGGCCCATGAAACATTTGGCATTATTGATTTTAATTTCGCAGCGAGTCCGCTTTGATTGCAAGTCATAGCTTTAGCGCCATCGCTACAAATAGCGATACATTTGTCCAATTAATCTCGTAGTCGCGAGTGCTTTCTAAAAACGTGTCGTACAAATACCGGCCAATATTGTTCGTAGGAAGTTCTTTGCAAAATAAAATGTCTTCATTGATACTTTCATCTGCTTCAAAGCGCACAAATATCACAAATTACGCACAATCTGCAACATCAGTCGACTCATCAAACTGTAAAGCAAAATGTGGGCTCTTCTTTAATTTTTCGACTAATTGTTCTCGAATGTCACCAACCATATCGTTTATTCTGCGTTCAATAGTATTATCAGAAAGTGGTATGCTTTTTAGCTTGTTTGCCTCTTGCTTACCTAACATAATCTCAACCATATACAGGGCCGCTGGCATAATAATATTCTCGGCAACTGTATACGGTTTCCCAGCTTTAGCGACTCGGTAGCTAGCTAATAACGCTTTCTCATTGACATTGGATACCTAAAATAAGATGAAAAAATATATAATTTTAATATGAATGTTACTATTATATCAATATATATTAGAATTTTTAATTATTGTAGATAAATTTAATAAAAGAATGAGGTGGATATTAAAGTTAGATTAATTCTTTGGGTAATATTGAAAAATCTTAATCATTAAATTTGTGTGTAATTTCGAATCGATGATAATAATAAGTATTTCTCAAAACCTTAACAACAAACGACTGTGAATTTATTAGAATGGCAATTTTTTTATTTTCCTGAATAGTTATTAAATTTAAAAAATGGAGATTGCTAGGTTTCTTATGAAAGGCCTCACATAATATTTTTTTAAACAACAAATAATACTAGTTTATTACCTGAATCATAGTCGTTTGCTGATAGTTAAAGGTTTTCAACTTCCGCTCGAAGAAATGTAACGGTTTATCAGCATCCTTGTTATGTTTAGTTGAGAGGTGACGCATAAGCTTTAATGGCTTCATAGTCTCACGTGATGATACTTCACCGCAAATTACACATTGAGGTTTATTATTCATGACAGTAAAACCATATTTCAAATAATAGTAATTATAAAGCCTTTTTTTTTCGAGTTTTGACTCGATTTATAAGCTTCTCCATTACGACCGTACACGCTGGTGTACTCTGACAACTGACAAACGGACGCCACTAAAGTGGCTTAGTCGATTTTACTACTCGCCTCACTCAGAAGGAAGATATGAGGCGAGGATCATTGTAAATAACATTTAATATATGTAATATGTATGTCTCTATGTCGTCCTTGTGAGTATCCGTCCTCTCAATAAAGATATTAATTGCTTCCTGGCCGGTGCTCGAACTGAGGGCCCGATGTATCCTTGTCTAGTCCCCCAGTGTTATAAACTGTCTATTCCCCAGGTTTCCCGTCTCCATCTACAGCCTGTCCCACTGCACATACCAATCCCGGTACCAGCCACAGAAATAACTCTCCATAAGTTTTTATAGTCCGCCCACAAGGGGGTGGGCAGCTATTTCAATTCAAATTAATATAAAAAAAATTATTTACACTTACGATATGTCAGAGCCAGAATGGGCAAATATACCCACTGGCAAAACTTTTATTTTAATTTCCCGCCAGGTTTACAAGTGGTAATCACTACTTAAACCTAGCGGAGAACCGATCGGCCCCTTAAACCGACCCCGGAGTCTCCATTGATAGGAGCGCCCCTTTAAATTGCACTGCCCGGTCGTCAAACCGTGGTTTGGTGGGTCCATGTCCGGTCCCTTTTTGTTGCATAAATGTTTCCTCCTGATGTCTCCCCTATCTCGTTTATGTTAGTTATAATTATCCAGTCACCCCGTAATAAGTGAATCATATTTCAAGGCTGCCCGTGAGGACCGGGCAGTACTATCAATTTCATTTGCACAGTTAATTTTTATTTATACTCAGGTTCAGCTTCACTACACCAGATGGGCAGAAATCACTCTCTGGTGAAAAATTATTTTATTTTCGCGCCAGGGTTACGTACGGAATTGTTACTGTAGCCCTAGTAGCGTACTATTATACGCCCAGAGCCCCCGACCGACCCCGGCGGCTTTGTATCAGTTCCTTCATTCTACAGCTTCACTCTCTTAGGCATTCATTCAACTTTTGTACCATGTATACACCTAAGGTACCTGTAGACCAAGTAAATGCGACGGGGCGGATTTTTGTAATATTTTCCCGCCCCTATCCCACAGAAGGCAAGAAATCAACCCGTTTGGGTGCCATATTGTATCGTTTAGTCTTTAAGTATTATTATTATTATTATTATTATTATTATTATTATTATTATTATTATTATTATTATTATTATTATTATTAGCACCGCGTCTAACTACCCGTTCGGGTTATACGCACTTACGCTAATGTGTAATGGTAGGGTGATTGTGAGATGAAATGGAGGACCTACAGCTTAACGTGGAATCCGAACCACGGTGGAGGCCTGACATTCCCCACATTCACAATATGTCTTGTCAGAGGTGAAGGAAGGGTTTGATAATCAGATAAATCTGTGCCGGGACCGAGGATTGAACCCCGGTCGCCAGCATGGAAGTCTGACATCTTACCCTTATACCGCCAGGTCAGCTGTACTATTAAGTGTTAGCTATCGAGAGCCCTTCGGGGCTGGTGTTAACTGTTATCTCTCTATGTTTCCTGTTATTTAATGCTAATTATTTGATGTTTGAACAAAATAAATACCTTACAAACAAATGATTGTTCCTATGCGGCCGCTGACCGTTGACCTTCAACCAACCTGAGCGCGCACTCCCTCTTCCCCGCCCCCAACAGCGCCAAATACGTCTTATTTGAAATTACTGATATAATTTCATTCCGTCCAGGGTGTCGCCAGAATTGTTTTACTTGTAAAGGGGTTGCATATTCAAGAAGGTTGAAAAACACTAGTTTACGCCAAAAATAGGTTTGTGTACATAAAAGTGAGTGTGATGAAGACTTTTGGCAGCAAAAAATGTGTGAAAAGCTTGTTAAGTGTTACATTATTCGAAGATTTGGACTTAGGGCCAGTTTCATAGTCAAATTTAGTACGCCTCAAGTGCGGCGCTACACTAAGTTCAAGACGACACCTACCTAAACCAGAATGGAATGGGCCACTTTCCTATGTGAGAACGGCCCATTCCATTCGAGTTTAGGTAGGTGTCGTCTTGTATTTAGTGTAGCGCCGCACTTGAGGCGTACTAAATTTGACTATGAAACTGGCCCATAGGCTAAAGTGCTCGTCTCAATAATCGATGTGCATGTGTTCAATCCCAGCCAAGGTCGATGGATTTTTCTTAAGTTAAAAAAATCCGGAGCACAACTTCTTTCAGAGGGGAAGTAAAGCCGTGGTTCCCATGTCAATTGTGGTATGTATGAGATCCATGGAAAGTATGCTAAAATACCTTGCCGGCAAAATTGGTAGGCTCTTTCACGGTCGTTCGTATAAATTCACTCTTGAAGACACCGTAAAAACCACACTTTCTGTTCAGAAAGTGTGGTATTTAAACATTGTGAGTTCTATCACGAATAGTACGGGCAGCACTAACCAGCCGAAGGTCAAATCACATTCACAGCGCCGAATGGAGTGGAAGCGCATATCATCATGTCAAGAAAATTAAATTCAATGTTTGTACTGGAGAAATATTTTATCTGTTTTGACCAAAAAAAAACCGTTTTGATATTTAAAAAAAACACTTCAAGAATATTATCCTTAACTCGTGTTCTTTATACTCCCGCCTTAACCTTGGCCTTTGCGAATTGTAGTGAAACTATAGTAGGATATGGGTAAAAAAAAGGAAAAAAATATACATATATATATATATATATATATATATATATTGCTGCCAAAAACACAGACAAAATGCAGAAGACCATACCATAAATTCCTGAATGCACCTCATTGTATTATCAATTACTCACCAGCTACCAGACGTCCTGTCAAGGATACCAGCATCACTACCAGTAGCCGTACCATTTCCATCACTGCCGTAACACAAGATACCTTGTGGGACCGCGACACTAGCCTCTGAATGATGTCTGACATGAGACTGAACCCGGTGGTATACCAGCCCTTGACCTTCATCATAGCAGGCCCAACTCAGCTCCCGGTTCGCGACTGCGTTTGTGTGTGTGTGTGTGCGCGCGCGCGCGCGTGAGGTATGGGAATAAGAGGGATATGTCAGAAATGTGTGCAGTGCATTCTTATTCGAATGATTACTCGAAATTTTCCGCGGTGACGATGGGGGACAAAGCGACAAAGTTTCTTGTTAATAACTTCAGTACTTCTCTAATAAAACAGAATAAAAATTTGTTCGCAGTGATTATCTGTGAAGCCATTCTAAAATGGTCAAAACCGGCCTTTTCAATGCAGTTTCAACAATGTTCTGGATTAGGAATTTCTATTAAATCTTTATCTCTATTAATGTTTAATCAGAAATGTTCCAGTAATAATATTCGTGTAAATTTACGAGATCTAGCCGACTGTATCACAAAGTTGATTTTCATGTGCACTATCTTGCAGTGATGGGTCGCTCGTGAGCGAGTCATTCAAGTTGAACGACTTTTGAACAAGAGCTGTGAACGAACGACTCTCACTTCGCGAGCGATTCATTCACGCCACCATTATTCACGACTCTTTTCACTATCGTTCATCCAGTCTGAAAAGAGTCAGGAGTGTTTGTCATTCCCGACTCTTCTGTCATTCTTCGTTACTACGAAAAAAATCAACTATAAATATTTACTATCGTTACTAGATGGCAGCACTGTCTAAACTATTTTTCTTAACATCAATAGACATAATTCTGTGAATTAGACACTATAGGCTATATGCTATATGCTAAACTTAATTATTATAAGTAATATGCGTAATTAATAAAATTAAAGAATCAAACACAATAAGCTTCGGATAAATTACACATAAGTCTTAATTCGTTCATAAGTTGAAAAGAACGAGACCGATTTGCACGCTCGGAACGGGAATTGTGAAAGTTATTTTTAATAGATAGCGCTCGCTCGTCAATTCGAAGGGATGAAGGAACTGGGAGCAAGCCAACCATGCTGTGAACGATATGACTCATATGAACGACTCTTCTTGAACGACTCTTTTGAGTGAGCGAGCTTATGGGAGCTAGCTCGCGTCAACGAGCTGGCTCAACCCATCACTATCTCTTGGAGCACCATAGACAAGGTCCCTCCTTCAACAGCGTCTATACTCAGTTCACGGTAGGTTTGGCTTTTCCTCACAGGGCCATAGTTACTACTTAAAAAAAAGTAAACTTTCAAAACCTCCTCGTTAGTGAAGTTTTCCCCCTCTTACCACTTCTAAAAATCACTCCTACCCACGACCAGGATTCGATACCCGTCTATCTCGGTCACTACCAGCGTGGGCTAGTAGGTATTGTCTATCGCATGTACTAGTGGACACGTGGGCAGACGCATCAGGTCTAATTTTGTTTGGCTTACCGAGGAGATCAAGGTTCGAATGCTAGCTGGAAAGATATATTATGTCCTACTCCCCTTCTTCCCTCGCTAATTTTGGTACACTTCCTCTGAAATTCCATATTCCTACCATCATTATTGTAGATATGTGGAAAGCCAGGATGTGTATACTCTAATTTTAATAGTAAGGGCCTTTTAAAAATACAAACATATTTTTTGCAGTTAATATTGATACAAATTCTACCACTGTATTAGTGTTACGCATTGATAGTATCTATCAAAAGTTACATCTACAGATCACATGACTTGACGTATGAATACGTGAAAGTAGGTATAGTGACTTTTCTAGCTGTCAGATAAGTCCCTTTCAATGAAAATTGAACTCTAATAGAATGCATTGAAAGGGTTGAGTGGGGGGGAGATAATTTGTTTACAAACCCTGTAATGATTCTGAAAGATTTTAACAGATCTTACTTTCTAAGCATCTACGATATAAGTCCACGTATTATGTGGGTCGACCTCAGTGGGCCGGTGGTAAAGTGCTCACCTCAGGACTCGATGTTTGTGGGTTCAAACACAGCCGAGGTTGATGGATTTTTCTTGAGCGTTAAAAATCCGTAACACAACTTCCTTCGGAGGGGAAGTAAAGCAGTCGGTTCCTGTCGAGTGTGGAATGTGAAATAACCCTGGAAGGTATGTGAAAATACCGTTCACGGCAAAAGTGATGGTCTCTTTCGCGTTCGCGCCCATAAATTCAGTGTGTAATGGTAAAGTCACACTAAGAACGGTGCGGAGGGGTGCGTAACAGAGCGACCACTACTTTTGAAACAAGAAGCTACTAGAGCAGTGGTTCCCGAACTTTTCAAACCGCGGAGTACTTTTCAGGAGAGAAATTCGTCACAGGGGACTATCGTAATCCTGATGCCAAACTCACGTATGTGTTTTGTTTTTGTTTTTTTGCTGTTATGACCTAACTACATTTTAAGGTTGTTAGGTAGTTTCGATATTTTATCGTATATCAAAAGCACGAACTATTTTTTTCTAAATAACTTAAATTCGAATACAAGCTTAATTTTTCCCATTGGAACCAATTGAAAATTGGGACTCTAAATAACGTTTTCTTAAAACACCAATTTTGTATATGCGTATTTTGGTATAAGGGCGGCCATATTTTCACGTAGCACCTATATAAGGTGGGTGCCCGTGTTATGGCCATGTTCCTGATATGGCCATCCCCCTATTGTGAGTTAGCTAACCAAAAAATCTGCTATATGGCATCAGCATCCAGTGAGGGAGCCTCCTAGTGTGTCACGTGATCATTTCCCGTCCAGCCAGGTTGAGCAATATGTCGTCAGTTGCCTGTTTTGTGTTTTTCGTGGGACCTCTTCTTGTTTTTCTCTGGTAAGTCTCCTTAGTTTTATGCATGTGTTTCAAAAACTTTTTTTTATGAAAACCATCGTACTATATTCATTTTTAAATGCTCTTTCGATTGATGTGTTCTTTGATGGCGTATATTTTACGAGTTTTTCATAATCAAACAATTTTCGTGAAAGCTGACCTGCTCCTGATATGGCCACCCAGATGGCCATATCAGGTGCACCATGGCCATATCAAGTTGATTTAAAATTTATTTTTTCTGCTGACAAAATTACTCAATAAAAACCTTTATTTTTTGTTTCAGATATAAAATAATGTCTGATAACGTTAAGAAGAGGGGATTATGGACTGAAGAAGACATGTCCAAGGCAGTGAGTGGTGTGAATAGTGGGAATTTCTACCATGAAGAGTGTGTTGGCCTCACTGCTGCTGACAAAGACATTTTTATTTGTCCCAATTGCGACCAGTAATTTGTTTAAATAATCTCATTTTTATCTTATATTCTTATCTTGAATGATTTTACATTTTTGTTTTTGAAATAAAGCGTAAATGTCAATTGTTTAAACAAATTCATTTTTCATGGAAAATCCTATTTTTAATCCACTTTTGAATACTAAAAATAATTATTTAGTATCATGTTTATTCATTTTACATCAAAATTATTTAATTTTAGCAGAACTGCACTATGAAACTGAAAGAAAATCACGATTTGTAGAACATGAAACAAGGGGTGGCCATATCATGTGCACATGCTCCTGATATGGCCACTAGGTTGGCTTTTGGAATTTCATTGATTTGGACCAGTAAAACTATTTTTATGGGGAATCCAAATTTTTTTTATGAAAGTCCATTCGCCAGAGAACGATTAAACATAAAGTTGGTTATGATTTTTTTTTAAATGGCGGGTGGAAAAATTCTCAAACCTTAGCATGGCCATAACAGGGACACCCACCTTACTTACTAAACCGAATAGTAGAAGTATTTACGGCTGAAATAAATTTTTAAGAATTCGGGCATGTTAAACATCAAATTTTATTTCATTCGAAATGTTATTAAACTACATAATTGAAAAAACCCACAAAAAAACATAAAGTAACGCAAAGCATTTGAGAACGAGTTCAAAACAGGTATTGTAGATCCACAATATGCTATCCACATAGATATGGTATTTAAATCCATTTTTACAGCTGTAAAAAAGTCACTTGGCATTTTTTTAAATGTTAAAGTATATACAGCAAACTTAGATTCTAACAAGAGGGATGTGAGTGTTTTGATTTTGACAATGTGGCTATATCTGGTTAAATTTGGGATGGGTGCAACCAAATATCTAGCTCTGTATTGAGGCGGGATCTGTATTTTGTTTAAGTAGCCACAGAGGCACAGGACCCTGATTTCTTAAGTAAGTTGTTTCAAAGGGCAGAACGATTATTTTTGCTTTATCTGACAAAACTTCAAATTCGCCTCTTAGCTGACATTAAAATTCCGATAGTGGTAGTGCAAAATTATCTTCTATTGCAGAATTTGGTGTCAAATTAATAAAGAACTCGGTTACCTGGCGGTATATGGGGTAAGGTGTCAGACTTCTGTGCTGGCGGCCGGGGTTCAATCCTCGGTCCCGGCACAGATTTATCTGATTACCAAACCCTTCCTTCACCTCTGACAAGACATCTTGTGAATGTGGGGAATGCCAGGCCTCCACCATGGTTCGGATTCCACGTTAAACTGTAGGTCTTTCATTTCATCTCACAATCACCCTACAATTACACATTAGCGTGTGTATAACCCGAACGGGTAGTAAGACGCGGTGATGATGATGATGATAATAATAATAATAATAATAATAATAATAATAATAATAATAATAATAAAGCACTCATACTGCTGCGATGCCAGAAAGGGTGGCTTTTCTAACACATCAGAGCATGGGGTTTACAACCCAAAAGTGTTTTTTTCTCTCTTGGAGTTCTTTCGGAAAATAACGATTGAAACTACCCAGAAAACTTAGCAGGTGGACTTGAAACTTATTTAAGTTATCTCTAAGTAAGCCGGAGTATAGATAGTTCTCTAAATTCTTTACCATTGGCAAGCTGTCTAGATTTCAATTTTTCATTGATTCCGCCCAAAACTTGATTTTCTTTTAAACGTTTTTACTTTATCGCCGGCCACTGAAGGTATTGTCACTGAAGGTTTGAGATTTTTTCTTTTAATGATCTTGATTTCAGCCAGCAATCTATTGAAAGGAAATCGATGATATTTTCTGAATACCTACGTAGGTGCTACAAAAAATCTGCAACGGCACTTGTTTCGTTCTCAAAAGAGAAGATTCGAAAAGTTATATCGACGTAATTTTTTTTAAACACACTTAACTTTAAAGCACATACAGCAAGCATAGATAAACAACCCTACAACGTGACTTGATTATTTTCAACTTTCGGCTGAATACTGATTGAACGGCAACTGACTAGAGGCTGCAGGTGCGAAGAGATATGAGATTTTAATATGGAATCAAAATTTCCCATTAAATTCTGGAAATGTGTCGAAGCTATCAATCCTATCTGAAAGCACGGTGAAATTTTCAAAGAGACGGGGCTAGCTGGCACCTTTGAGTATCTCTGTCTGGTTTTGCCGCGTGCAGTCTGTGTGCTTCACCGACGTTCTCAGTGTTGTGCATGGTTCCAAGAAGGTTCGAGCGGGCAAAGCTGACTAAGGTGACGTATGACATGCACTTCGCCTTGATAAAACTTTCTACCTACTCTGCTTCACAACACGCCGCAGAAGCTAAATAATTTCTACCCAATATTTACCTATGCACAGTTCATGGCCACACAAATTCAGTTTTGAGATCTTGTCAAATTTATTTTAATTATTTTTCTTTCCAATCTCTTCGCGGAGCACTTGGAGATGCTCCGCGGAACACACTTTGGGAACCGCTGTACATGAGCATATAGCTCGACACACATGCAGCGGCGCGTTTCGGAGCGGCATGAGGCGGAGCAGAGCGGTCATTGAAGGAACAAGCCAGTTTGATTTGCAAGAGTGATCAGAGCGGCAGTCAACATGGATACTGAGCAACTTGTGGCTGGAGTGTATGACAGAAAAGCTTTATGGCAAGTAAAGCATCCCCAGCACTACAACCGGGGGATAGTTGACAAGCCATGGGAAGAAGTGGCAGCTACTTTGGATTGTGAAAGTAAGTTTTTCTTCACAAACTGATTCTAGCACTGCTTCTATTGCTTTTGAAGCCATATGAATAGATCTATGAATTTAATAGGTGTACTTTTGAACGTGGTCGCTTAGAACGCTTGTAAAAATATAATGATTAAAAAAATATTGGGTGAATAATGAGGAGAAACAAACGGCGTTTCAGTCTCGACAAAGGCATTATGCTGAATGAAATAGGGTACTGGGAGGAACTCTCCGCTCCCTGTCTGTAGAGTCATCGCACTGCTCCGCTCCGCTCCGCTCTTTGTGTGACTTTACCCTAAGGCTGGGCGCACACATGTTGACACAAAACGATTCGAAATACGATGAAACGAAACATCTAGAAACAACGACACATAAATGTTTCAATTTTTTTTAATTAAACATGATGACACAAAAACATTAAAACAAACAAAAAAAATCATTCTGTGCTAAGATGGTGGCGTGTATTGTTGGTGATATCGATAATGATGAACTCTTAGCTATAATTTCCTGAGATTGGTTGGATAAGCAGGAGGAGTCATCAACTAAAATATACTGGGTTCGCCCTATCAATGACAAGCGAACTGAGAAAAATTATTTGGAAAAGTATATACAGGAACTAAGGGCGTTCCCTGAAAATTTTACTAATTTTACTCGAGTAAGTTTAGAAAGTTCTGATTACATCCTTGGAGTATTTGGTATTTTATCAAGAAGCAGAATACCAGATGGAGAAAAATCATGTCCCCTGAACAAAGGCTCTTCCTTACACTTAGGTAAGTTCTGTTCTTTTTTATAAATATAAAAATATAGGCCAAATTAAAACTCATCTCACTTTTAAAATGTCATTTTGTTACAAGGGTGATTTGAAATCAGGCTCAATAAAATAAATATAATAATTTATTTTTAAATAATTTTACTACATCAAGAGGCTTCTAATTTGTAAAATGATAATAAGAAAAAAAAATATTTTTCATTAATTTTTTTTTAGGAATAACACTAGTACAAAATAAGAGGCTCATCAAATTATTACAAAGTCATATATTTGCCTTCTCGTCCATTTTATTTACGGAATGTAGTTCTCTTTAGATTTGAATGGTTGATCAATGGCATATGGATTCATTGGCTCATATGGAGGTAGAGGATTTCTAGTGTTGCAGTAATATGCAGTGTTAGATGTATCCAGACCAATGGAATTAACAGATTCGCTAGAGTTGGATGCATATTCAACAGATGGGCGTACTTCTTTTGAAGTCGCAGATGAAGGAAGGTGGATGAGTGAATGCCCCTTGAAGTCAGGAGTAGAAATATACTGTTAAGGGGGGTGGGGTTAGAGATCTTGATGGCGCAAAGCTCTGTTGCTGACAATATATATCCTTTTCCTTTTCATCAAGATATTCATTCAGTCTTCTCATTACTTCTTCCATAAACTTACGCTTGCGCTTGTCACTTAGTTTGTCAACATCAGGAACCAAGTTTTTGAAGAAAATCGGGGTTTTATTCTCTTCAACTTGTGATGGCTGGAGTTGTGGCTGAGATCGATTCAACCATTGGACCCGCCCGCTACCATATTAGCAGGTTTCATAGGAGGTCGAGGAACTTTCTTTCCATGCATCTTCATTGGATGCTGAAATAGAAATCTCGATTGACTTGCTATCTATTCTGGTTTGTACAATGTCTCCAAAATGTCAGATATTTCCATAGTTTGAAGAAATATTTTCTCAGGTAAAGTGACATCATTTGTGATATCCTCTGCTTGAGCTACCACGAAGGAATAATCATTAGATGTTACATCCTCATCCACCTGGCTATTATCAGCCTGAGTTTCACCTGAATCATCGGTGCGAAGGTTGCTTCCCATTTTTTGGTGCTGCTCTACAAAGTCATTCAGAAAAGAAAGTACTTCAGCTTGGTACCATTTTTTTTTTTTTTTTAGTAGCACTTCCACTTGGAACGTACTTTTTAGCTACTCGTTGGTGTTTTGCATAACTTCCTCATCTAGTGCCATTTTGACCGACATTCAAAACCTAAAATACAAAATATACGCATACAATCGTATATACTTTTTATATTTTTTAAATAAATTAATGTTTCACTTAGATATTCTAATTTTTTTACAGATATTTGGCAACAGGTGAGTATTTTGTATCTCATCACTACTACTTTGCAGTTGGAGCGACTACAATGGGTGAAATTGTGATTAAACTTGTGAATCAATAATCAAACACTTGGAGCCAATCTACATGCCAAAATATACAAGAGAGAGATAGATAGATATTGTATCAAAGTTTAATCAGATCTGGAACTATCCTAATTGCCTTGGTGCAATTGATGGAAAGCACGTCAGAATTTTGTATCCAGAGAATGAGGGATCTGCTTGTTTCAGCCATAAGGACTTCCATTCAATTATATTACAGGCAGTTGTTGACGCTGGCAATTGATGTTGGGGACTTTGGACGAAATAATGATGCCTCGGTTTTCTATGAATCTGCTTTTGGAAAGGATCTAATGGGAAAAAACTGGACATTTCCCTGCCCAAAACAATAAGTATTGAAGAAAACCAGTGAGTACCACATGTTTTTGTAGGTGATGAAGGTTATCCTATTCTAGTCAACCTAATGAAACTCTTCGCCAGAAAGCACCTAACAAATTCGACGCGAGTGTACAATTATAAACACTCAAGAGCACGCCGTTTAGTTGAATGTGATTTTGGTATTATAAGAAATAAATTTGGTATATTCCAAAGGGCTTGCATGCTTCATCCTGATAAAGTTACGGTGATAACAAGTGCCTGCTGTACTGCACAATTTGATTCTAAAACGTGATCGATTGGAAAGTTTTGACTTTTTTCACGAAATTTTGAACCTAAGGGAGGAGGAAAATGAATCTACTGATAGAGGGGCAACCAAAGCAAAGCCGTAGCTGGGGGGAGAGGGTTTGGGGGTTTAAACCCCACGCGAAATTTTATGAACAAAATATATATGGCCCTATTTATGGTTCAAACGATATCAAAATTAAGATACAAATACAAATTAGGGGACTGTGTTACCATAAAAAAAAGCACTTCAGAGAGCTTCTAGAGGTGTTAAATATTTAGAAATTTACCAAGCCTTCGGCAGTTAGGGGGTTATTTTACCATAGAAAAAACCCACTTCATAATGGTTCTAGAACTGTTTATCATTTAGAATTTTTTCTAGCTTCCAGCAATTGGGGGATGTGCCGACCAAACACTCCCCCCTCCCCTACCCCGAAATTATTGGTTGGCTACGGCCTTGAACTAGAGCTTTTGCTGTTAGGAATGCTTTTGTCGACTTTTTTTTAGTCAGTGGAAGGACATATACCATGCAAGTGTGGTTTTAATGAGTGAAAAAATACACATTTTGTAAAAGAGCAGTGAAACTTAAAATTGCATATTGAATTGTAATCTTGTACTGGTTTTAATTTTCACTCCGAAAAATATTGTGCAGACAGTACTAGGAAAGGTCAATAAAACACCCTTATAGATTTTTTTTATTTAAAAATCATGTTAGGTAAAATAAAAAAAACTGTAAACCAATTTATTATTATGTATTATTATGTATTATTTTAAAAACACACGAGTACCTCGTGAGTGAACACTAGGACACAGGCGAGTTTAAGCGATTTAAACATTTGGACATTCATCACACAGGGAGTAAAAATGTGGTGACAATTAGAAAATTACTTTTTTTGTTTATTTTATGTTACCGTTTTTGCATGGAAAAATCGTTGAAATTTGTTCCAATACTATAATAAAACAATATTCAAATCTGATATGTTTAACCATTTTTGGAGGGTTTGGAGGAAGGGGGGGGGGGGGAAAAGTAAAAGAAGCAAAAAAAATGCCGGCAAAAGCCCCTTCCCTATTAAAACTGGCCGTGGTCCAAAAGG
>CABFVX010003628.1:0-56344 GCA_902151425.1 Timema shepardi | reverse complement strand
GGGTTGGGGGAGGGGGGGGGGGGGGAGAAGTAGAAGAAGCAGATATAATGACGAGTAAAGGCCCTTTCCTATTAAAACTTGACGTGGTGCATATAGGAAAATTCACTTCAAAATGAGCAATTATTTCCCTGGTCCAAGTGACCAGACATATTTGCAAGGGAAGTGAGTTCAAAACTGATTTATCGGGCTGTTTTTAAACTGTCAGGGAGAACCAACATTATCGTGAATGGACTAGAGTTGTTTAATTTGTATTATTCTTTCGTTGTTGACCGGAAGAAGGGGGGGGGGGGGAGAACATTCAAAGAAACAACCACAAGCTTTCCTTTCGGTTATGGCTAGGACGGTAAGACTTGATACTGAGATTACTATCGTTATTATGGTTTGGATATTTATAATCTGTCATATTTTCATTACTAATTATATTTTAGTAGTGAACAGGATATAAAACACGTTTTGGGATGCTCTTATTACTAAAAAAAAGCCGCATATAATAACATATTTGGTGGTGTGTATTCAATTTTTGAGCATATTTAAACCATAATGGTATTTAAAATTGTAGTAACTACTATTAAACCATAGGTCTATTATATACTGAGTGGATTATAGTAGGCCCTTACTGTAAATTAATAGCTAGTGATATAATAATACTGGACATTTTATAGGTAATATTATAAACTATTTCAGTGTTGTTGCATTTTATGTAATCTGCCGTCTGCAGATAAAAGCACGAACTGTCGGACTCCATATAATACCAGGCTACCAGCGCCCCTAGCGGCTCATATCGGGTACAATAAATGAACAGACAAGGATTCGATTAGGGAATTTCTAAATTAGTTTGGAATACATTTTAGGAAACAATATTCAAGTATAATACTACCACAAAATAAACATGACAAGTCAAAGTGATTTATTTACCAGGCGCGAGGTAGGGGGTGGGGGGGCCTGTACATGGCACACTTGGAACATGCCTTAATCCGGGTCTGCCTCCGGCCAAGCATGATTTATGTGCGGTGACGAACAAGAGGGAAATTGTTGCAATACAATAATTTGCGCCTTGGTGCGGCGTGGAAATAAAAAAGGGTTTTCCCCTGGAACCTTAACCAAGGTCAGCCATGTAAAGATGATTCAATTTGAAAGGTTTGGAGTGAGAGAGGGGGCGAATCACTAACTCATAGCTTCGACAGTGTAGTGAAAAATGAGCGCCCTGGCTTGTATTTAGTTACAGTCCATCCAGTGTTGGAGTGGTGGTAGCACTGAAAATCAGGAAACGTTACCAGCTCTACTCTCATATGTCCATTCGCTAAACCATTTGATCTGCAAGACCCTGTATTGTCACTTTTGACAATCAAAACTTTCACCACAATCATTTTGGGTTTAGGTTTTTTAAAGTATTTTTACATTGTTGAAATACAAACTTGTGAAAATAAGAGTTTAAATGTTTCTTTTTCTGTGGCGGCGGCGTCTGTATATTACTTAAAAATGCTTTACAAAACTATAGCTGCCTTATCTTCATAAATAAAGATGGCGAACAGGACAAAATGAGCGCTGTTGATGACCAGGGGCGACCCGAAGTAAATTTTCCGCCTGGACGGGATTTCTTTTTGGAGCCCCCTATACAGGATGTATTTAAATTGGTGTCAAATATTCTAGGAATTATTTCCACCCATGAAACATTAATAAAAGTCCATATAAACATGAGTCTATAAACGCTTAGTTTCTGAGCTAGGAGGAATTTTATTGTTCAATTAATAGGAAATCCAACAGAAGAAGTAACTTAAGTAAACAATACAAAGTTCAACAAAAACAAACAAAAACACAAGAAGACTAGTTTATTACAAAAAATGGTTCAATATGGTGTCCTCCAGCTTCAATGAACCCTCTGATACTGCGTTCCATGCTCTGTTGAATACACGTGGTTGTTACGTATTTGCTCAAATTCATTTACGATACGCTCTCTTAAAACCTCGACATCAAGCACAGGATTTGAGTAAAAAATGGACTTTAAAACAGTGGTTCCCAAACTTAGGAACCCCACGGCCCGCCTGGTTTTTAATATGTTTTGCTAAGGCCCACTAACTTGAAGGTATTTGAAAAAATCACGAATAATGAAATAGCATGACAAAGATTTTTTTTAAATCACGGATAATGATATAGAATGACAAAGGTGTTTAAAAAATCACGGATAATGAAATAGAATGACAAAGGAAACATGATTTCTTAGTATGCTAATTGCAAATAATTATAATACATCTCATTACCAAGCACTGATTTGATCTGCCAATTTAGAATGTTTTGTATTTAAATGTCTAGGAGTTTTTATGGTTTCATCGCTTCATTGCCAAGAACGGCAGCACATACAACGTACTGAGGTGTTGGTAGTTGGTTCGTACCCGGACACAATATGAAGCCGTATTGTAAGTAGCTTTCGTTATACTTCCGTGTAAATGCACTCTTTTTCGAATCGAGTTTCATTTAAACGTTTGTTTCTTGTACACTGAGATTGTCACACTCGAAGTTGTCTGTGCAAGATGTGCTAGTCTCGGTTCTAACATCGTGCATATTAGCACACACCTTTTTCTGAAAAAAGTTCAACAATGTTACTTGACGTTTGCTCATTTTCACGTTTAGCTACTAACAAATACACCATAAAATATTAAAGTTGTGCTAACAAACGACAACAAAAATAAGACCTAGTTCGTAGTAGACTGTTTCGTGTGTTTGGCGCCACTGATGGAGTGACAGCGATAGCAAAACACGAATCTACCCGAGCGTTCACGAGAAGTGCCGTAAGGGGATGCAGCTGGAAGGATGGTAGATTTTTATTACGATTATTTTTACGGTCCTAAGGATGGTTCGCGGCCCGGCGTTTGAGAAACGCTGCTTTCAATGACGCCAGAGATTTCTTTAAAAAAAATCCACTATGTTCAAAGCTGATGATCGGGATGGCCATTCAATGGAGCCCCCACCACTACTCTATCTTTGAGGTAAATCTTTCATCACTTTAAAACCAAACGTTTCTAGACCCATGTTTATATAGGATGGGGAAAAATGTGTTGACACATTTAATAACACTATATCTTTATTATGTTATCTTTTAAATGCTTCAAATTAAACTTAAAATAACACCAAGAGATTAACAATTGTCTGTATACTCTTGAATTATCCATTGTTTAAAAACAATGTCATTAAGATGGCCACCATTATATGTCATACAACGTTTGCCATTCTCGAAACTTGACATGACTTTGAGTAATCTCTTGTTGAATTGATTCAACTTCCACCACAATTCTTTAAGTTCTCGAATTGTTCTTGAGGGAGTCGCGTAAACATGACTCTTTAGCATGACCCACAAGAAAAAGCCTGGAGCTGTTGAGTCTGGTGAACGTGAAGCAACGTTGAAGCAATTCAGCAAGAAACATTGCTCAAAATTGCATGTCAAGTTTCAAGGAGTGCATAAAATAATGGTCGTCTTGAGGATTTTATTTTAAAGAATAATTCACGGGAATGTAAACAACTGTTATTTGTGATGTTATTTTAAGTATTTAGTAATTAAAATAACAAATATATAGTGTTATTAAATGTGTCAATACTTTCTGTCCCAACAACCTGTATGATCTTTCCCTAATGTTTTGTCAATATAAATAAGCCCCTATAATGTTTGATAGCAATTAACATACACTCGGTATAATTTGGGGATAGTAGGAAAATATGAAAATAATTCCAAAACCTAGCAACTTCAAACTTAACGTAGCCCTGGTATGATAGGAAAATAATTCTCAAATTTAACGTAACCTAGGCGTGATAAGAAAATAATCCGATGGGAAACTCTACAAACTTAAGAGTAATACCCCAAACGTTTCATTGCAAGAATGTACGAATACGGTTAGAATAATTATAAAGAACACTATAAGAAAATGTTTTTTTTGGCCTATAACAAACACTTTTATATAATGAAAGGCTTAAGAGATAATTGTAAAATACCATTTTCGGATACCATTTTCTTAGATGGTGGATGTAAAATAACTTTTTAAGAGTGGAACTACATCCTTTTTATTCACCATCAAAAACCATATATATTTGCCTATCAAAAATTGCGTCTAACCCGAACGGGTAGTAAGACGCGGTGCTAATAATAATAATAAACTATCAAAAACGCTTAGCAATGTTACTATTACGCTCATGTTGCAAGGTTTATAGTTGTTAGGTTTTGGGATTATTCTATCGCGCCCAGGTTACATTATGTTAGGTTGGTGATCTGTTTGGCGCCCCCTCGAACTGGCATCCTGGGCAACCACCCGGTTCACCCGGCCCTTAAGCCGCCCCTGTTGATGACATCATACAAACCGTATTCGGTTGTGCTCATGTGCATGTGTTTACAAAATAAAAAATTTCAATTTTGAAACTAATATCTTGTTTGATTCTTTCTCTAACTGATAAAAAGTGCATTTATTTATTTGGTAATTTATGGTGGCTTTATAAGAAGAAACAAGTGTAAATAAAATAAATTAGAATGTATTATTTCATGTACTAGAATATCAATATACAACCGCAAACAAAATCATTATATTAATATTTTTTGTTCATTTAATAAGCTGCGGAAAAGCCAAGTAATCCGTAGGTACAGTAGCCCCATGGCTTCTTTGGTGCTGACTGACAGCTCACAGCTGACAGCTAAATGCTTTGAAAAGTTACCAGACCAAATTATGTATTCCTACGCCGAACCATATGATCTGAAAAAACATGTGTTTAGCATCTGTCACTTCTGACGGTCAAAATTTAGGCATATACCTAAATGTTGACTGTCAGAAGTCAGCTGTGAGCTGTCAGTCAGCACCAAAGAAGCCATGGGGCTACTATAAGTATCATTAGAAGCGTTTATTAACACTTTTGATTGATAAAATAGTATTAGTAATCAAATAATAATTGTTTCCACTTTCCGAGTAAATTGACATTAGTGACTTTTAGTCAATGTTTGCAATAAACAATTACTGCTAGATGACAAACACCACCTCTTCATGGGGTGGGCACCTTTAAAGGACTAGCTGATCCCGTAAACTAGTTTCGGGCACTATCGCTAGGAGCAACTTGCAATGACGCCACAGAGGAATGCGGATGCGTTGTCGTGAAGTCCATAGAAAAGGAAGTGTGAAGTCTATGTAAAATTCACCATTACTGTTTTGTAAGCAATTTGTCGTTTATTTTAAAGGAAGAGTTAAGCTAAATTTTAAATTTTATTTATAAAATAATGGATTTAGTTACATTTGATTGAATTTGATATAAGAATCGATTAATCAACATTCCGAAATAGAAAATGCATTGTGTTCCAAAAATAACGTTTCGCTTCGAATCTTTTAGTTCGCAACACTAACGTTGTAAGCGCTAGCGAAGTGGTTCTACTAGCCAACATTAGAGTGGCGTTTCTATACTTATCCCCTTTCTATGTCTTCTATGGTAGATGAACAGCTCAAAATAGACGTCACATTGTGGAGCGGTTTTATGTGTTCTATACTTAAAACAAAACTTTGTGGAATTGAGACCAGTGAAACCGTTTTATCATGTATTAAAAATACAACAAAATTGATACTCGATTCTTTTAAAATGAAAATAACACTATTATTTTTTACATCGCGTATGTTCAGGCTATGTGCATAAATTATCACGCTAATAGAATAAGGACGAGGAGAGTAAAATTTAAAATAAATCATACCCGCATTTGCGAAAAGGGAGAGTGGGAAAACATTTAGGATTAATCAGCCTGTGAAAACTCAACAGGTATTCGAACCCTGATCTCCCCGTGATCGGCAGTTCATTCTATTGCGAGAGTAACGCTTTAGACCATTCGACCATTGAAGTCGGTAGATTTTGATACACGTTCTAGTTGGAATTTCTGAGGGGTGGGAGCGGAGGTCAGACCTGTAGGCACCCATCTCCTTTCACAGTTCATCCCGACACCTTAGCTTAGTCGGTAGCATGTCTGGGTTCCAGGTTCGATTCCTGACTTGGCCGAAAAATCTATCATTGGTGAAATGTGGTTTTATCCTTTCACAGTGATAAATTAACGGCCGGGAGATGGATGTTGTGTCTGTTCTATATTTAAGTTAGTTTATAGGTCGGTCCAGAAAGTGCACATTAAATACCTTTAAAAAAATAATATATCCTTTCATATCTTGACGACGTACCTTGAGACCGTCAGACTAAAACGACCTCCACTCGACTTGGACTAGTGCCAAACGCCAGCTAAGACCGTGACGTCACTCTCTCTTGGCACACGTACCTAAAAGTCTAGGGATACACGAGCGATTTTTTTCCTTCACGCTGCAACTCGGACGGGAAACTCGCGCAAGAATTAAAACATTTGTAGTATATTGGTGTTCTAGGCCCTATTTCAAAGGTACTGAAATCATAGGCGTCGCTAGCTATTAACAGACTAAACTTTTTTTTCTTTTTAAATGATAAAAAAATAAAATAACATTTCGTACCAAATGAATAAAACTAATGTTTTAATAATGGAATTAATTATATTTAAGTCATATAAATAAGTTTAATTAAATTACTTATGCATTGCTCCAAACGTGGATTTTCTTTTTGTTGTTGAACT
The DNA here is from genome assembly GCA_902151425.1 of Timema shepardi. NCBI lineage: Eukaryota > Metazoa > Arthropoda > Insecta > Phasmatodea > Timematidae > Timema > Timema shepardi. The sequence continues at coordinate 49,746 of CABFVX010003628.1, read as the reverse complement.
AAACATTTAGGTCCTACTGTTTCTTTAACGGTTCTAATAAAGTCTCTTTTGAGCAGATTATTGGGGGTACATGTCACACCTCTAACGACACCCGTGTTTGAAATTATATTTATTTTATTATATCCCGCATCTTAATACGGTACATACCTGTTCAGGTTGTACGAATATATAATTACTTTAATGAGGTTGGGCTGAGTAAGGAAGCATTTTAGAGGTAATCTACCCACATTTGCGTGGAACGATATTGGGAAACCATTTAGGAAAAACCACCCTCAGTAGACCCGACCAGGATTAGAACCCTATTTTTTCCGGTCTTCAGCAAGACAGTCTAGCACGATAGTGATTCGTTAGGGTTTAAACCAACTATCCACTGAAGCGGGTGATAATATTTCAAAAGTATGAATTGCAGATTACATCATTTTTCGAATAAAAATAACAATAGTTTATAGCTTGCTGAAGATTAGCTCGGGTGCACTGAAGGTTTTTCCTAAATGGTTTTCCACTCTCCCTCCACGCAAATGTGGGTGCACTTCTTCTAAATCCCTAACCTATTAGCGTAGTTAGTATATAAGTCCAACGGGTAGTAAGACGCGGTTCTAAAATAATGACAATATTCTAGTATATTTTATTGCTGTCAAAAAAAAAGTTTCTCCTAACTGAATCCGACTGTACTGTAAATGGTTGGTCGTTCTACCCGTCCATAACATTCCCGTCCGTGTAAAGAAACGCTCGTGCGACTCTACTCGAGTGGAGACGTGCTGTGACGCGATAGTGACACACACAGTAGTTGCAATAAGCAGCAGCATCATCACTTCTAGCCGGGAGCGGTGAATCGCCCTTGTCCTTGAACCCACCACCGTATTCGGAGGTGCGGGGCTTAATTTAGAATTTAGGAAGTTTGGAAAAAAAAAGGGGGGTGCTTCTATAGGTCGACACAAATATATAGTGGACTAGTTTTTTTTTTTTTAGCATCGCCTCTTACTACCGGTTTGGGTTATACACTACAAATATGTAATAATTACGCCGTGCTGGGGATTATAAAGGTTGATTTTAGAGAGAATGTACCTGCATTCGCGTGTAGGGGCAGTGTAAAATAATAAAGAAAAAAACACCCTCAGTACACCTGATCGTGGTTCAAGCCTCGATCTCCCCGCCTTCGGCAGTCCAGGATATTGAGATAGTAATGCTCTAGACTAGTGTTTATCAAAGTGCAGTTCGCGGTAGTCTACCAGGTGGTCCGTGGAATCCCAGGAAGTTTAGTAGTAAAAATGAATTAAAGAACGTTGATCACATTATAATACAATAATTTAAAATGCAAAATATTGAATATGAGATATCCATACTTTGTTCTATTTCTTTTATTGTTTGATACCTACGCGTCAAAGAGAAAAAGAACCATTTTTTTTTAATGTATACAAATGATATTTAGAATGTTAAAAATAATTTTAAAAAACTACTACTTACTAAATCAATGTAATTATATCAGTTTTATTAACATTTAATTTGATAAATAAAATTTTGTTTTATATTTATAGTCGAAAACTTGAATTTTTTTAAAACAAGGTTTTTACCGAACGCTTAACTTTCAAACAGGCCCTAAACCAGTTCTCCCAGGACCCCAGTGGACCCCAATTTACATAGCTTCCTTTTGGTTGTCCTATACTTCCAAAATTTTGGGAAACACTACCTTAGGTCATTCAGCCATTAAGGCGAGTATAGCCAATTTTTTTTTATCACTGTGTTTTACTATTTGTTCAGGTTATACACTTACATACTAATTATGCTAATGATTTTAGAGATTAGGAAGGCTATGTTTGTAGGAAGTGTACCGGCATTGTTGTGGAGGGAAAGTGTAAAACTATTTTTTGAAAAAACACCCTCAGTACACCCGAACAAGATTCAAACCTCTATCTCCACATCATCTGCAGTCTAATCTATTGTGAGAGTAGTGTGTTAAACCATTCGGCCACCGAAGCGGGTAGAACCAAATTAAAATAAGGGATGGCATCAAATTCTTGTTTAAAAAAACCTCTTCAGTACACTCCCGGAATTAAAACTTGACTTCTACGGTCAGGGCCAGTTGCAGTAAGAGCGGTCGTCTAAGGCACATTCCAACTAAATGTAATTTTTTTTAGTGTTTAAAAAATCTATTGCTTAAATTAAATAATCTAATAACTATTCCTAAATAACAAAACAAACCCTTAATATTTTATCTAATATTAAGAATACACAAATTTTTTTAATATTGATTAACAACATAATCAGTTTAATGGTTGTATAACATTCAGAGTCTGTCAACAAATCACCTTTATATTTAATTATAGCGTCTGGGAAAAAAAGAGATTAAAGGAAGGTACAATGGAATAATATTTGGCATGGGAGGGAGGGGTAAGGTATTTTTGATTGATTTATCTTTTTTGTCAGACTTCATAATATTATACAGAATACACCTGGGGCGCAAGAAACGCTCGAGCCAGCCCTGGTCAAGGTAGCAGCGAAGTCAACTTTATTGTTTACATTTTTTTAAACCTGATGTTATGTTGTTGGTGAATTAACGGGAAGATTTGATACTGAAAGTTTGTGTGAGCTATAGATGCATGAGGTGTGTTCTATTTTGAAACAGTGGGGAACATCTGTTGACGTCACCGAGATGGGAAAAGCGGGGAGGAGAGAATGTTTCCAGAACAATCATCAGGAGCAGACTGCTCTCCCTATAAGTATGGCGGAGTCCCCCAGGAAGTAAGTTAGTGAAAAGGAGTGAGTGTAACTAAGTGGATCTTCCCTCAACAATACACCAGAAGTTCTTCATTAACACGCAACAGTAAGTATGGGCATAAATCTACTGATATAAAATATAATTAAATAGCTTTAAAAACATAAAAATAGAAGTTTTCAATTTTAAGAAAACTATATTTAAATTTTTCAAATTATGGCTTTAAAAAACAATTATTTTTTTGTTTCGAGATGTTTGATGTTTAACCATTTCAAACATTCATTCATTATATTGCCACGTGTTTTTAATTAGAGTTGGGTGAAATATATTATTTTAAAAAGCTGGATATTCATTTTACCTATGAATTCTGAATCTCAAATTCAAATTGAATCTTAGTTAAAAAAGAATATAGAGAATAATTTAAAATAGAAATATTAACAAAATAATTGTGTTGGTGTTGGACCATCAATAAGCAGTACAAGAGCTCTAAAACAAAATCCAATTCATAGTTTGAGAAAAAATTTTTTTTCTTGAATCTCAAATATACTACTTTCTGTGATTCTTTAAGGATTTTAGGGTTTTGAAGATTCTGGAGGATTTGAGGATTTAGGATGTTTGAGGCTTCAAGGGTTTTGAGGATTTGAGGTGTTTGTGGATTCTAGAGTTTTGAGGATTTGAGATGTTTGGGGAGTCAGGGAGTTTGAGGATTTTAAGGCTTTTAAGATTCAGGGTGTTGGAGGCTTCGGGGGTTTTGAGGATTCGAGGAGTTTGAGGATTCACAGTGATTTGATGATTCAAGGGTTTTGAGAAGTTGAGGTGTTTGAGGAATCAGGGGGTTTGATAATTCTAGTTTTTTTCGGATTTTAGGCTCCCATCATTATTTTTAATACATGACTGTGAAGTATAAACACACATATTCACAAAAAAATGTCTGTGCAGATATGTCTGTCGTTCCTCTGATGTTCCGTGACTGGTGGGACGACTTCGACAGGCCCACCCGACTGATGGACCAGCACTTTGCAATGGGCCTTCGCCGGGATGACCTCCTTTCCTCCCTGAACCCACTGTTACCCCTGCGCTCTAGTGGCTACCTCAGACCCTGGAGACACCTCAACAGACAGGACAGCGGCGGAGTATCCAGCATCACTACCGAGAAGGACAAGTTCCAGGTGACCGTCCCACTAAGCTACATGTATAGCTCAATATGATAATTTAGATTCCATTTGTGAATATGATTTTATCTATGGAAATGATGATTGAGTCGACTTTACAACAAAGTTAATTTTATGCAACCTTTTAAAGAAAACTTTTTTTTAACTATATTAGGAAATTAAAAAAACACCTAAAGAATAAATCACTTCTTTACAGTTAGTTAGGATAGGTACAGTCCAATTTTCATAGAAAGAGCATTTTAGAAAATACACCTTTTTTTTTGCAGCTAATTTTGATATATTTGACTAAAATACTATTGTTATTTAAAAGGTATTGATAATATATATCCAAAGTGAAAGCTGCTTATTACATGACTTGACAAATTATTATAAATTGTTTCCAACCTGTAGCCAGGTCAATTTTGTAAAATTCCTCCATCTTCCTCTATCCTTCCATCATTCTTCCTCCATTCTCCTCTTACTTTCACACTTTATGGAACTTCATCTCCATCATCTTTGGTATATTGTTTTTTCCCCCATCCTTATTACATGATCATACCATCTCAGCTTTGCTTTCTCTGCTATCTCATATACACTAGCATCCTCATTACATGACTGTATCATCTCAGTCGTGCTTCCTCTACACTCTAAATTACTCCCTGTACCTCCACTCTTTCTCATCTACAGGTGTCATTTTTCTAGTTTCACACAAAGACTCTATCATTATGTCATCTGAAATTATGTGTTTGCTTAGAGCTATTGTGTTTGTTATATTTGTTCCCAACTTCCTTTTCTTCTACTTGTTTTAGTCCCCGCGGTGCGAGTGCAAGCTTTCGCCTGTAGCTCAATTCTATATGTCCCAGGTAATCCTTGACGTGCAACAGTTTTCTCCCAGCGAGATCACGGTGAAGACTGTCGGCAATGAAGTCATCGTCGAGGCCAAACACGAGGAGAAACAGGATGAGCACGGATATGTTTCCAGACACTTCCTGAGGAGGTATCTTCTGCCAACAGATATAGAGGTCAAGGACGTAGTGTCCAGCCTTTCTTCAGATGGAGTACTCACGGTCACGGCGCCCAAGAAGGTTAGTGTGCTTATTTACTTAAAATAAACAACAACTGTACGACAGTTGTTGAAATAGAATACTTGTAATTGAATTATCTTTAGACTGCAAAAATGAATGAAGCTAAAGAACTTTTTTTTTAATTTCCCTCATTATTATTTTTGGTGAATTATTTAAAAGAATATTTATTTATTATCTGTAATGTTCCATTCTTTGTAAAAAAAAATTGAGATTATATATTAATTAGTTTACCTAACAAAAGTTGGTGTTAGTAACAAGATTATCTTATTCAGTAGAATTCTAAAACATAGAACAACCCTATGTTCAAATACCAACTTTTTTTAGAATCACATCTTACTAGTTGTAAAGGCTATATGCATGTATACTAATTAAGCAAATGGGTTAGGGATGAGGAAGGTTGAATTTAGAGGAGGAAGTAAACACGCATAAAGGGAAAGTGGAAAACAATTTTGGAAAAACTACCCTCTGTACACCTGACCGGGATTCTAACCATGATCCCCCTGTCATCAGCAGTCTAGTCCAACACAAGTGACACCTTGGATCATGGGGCCATGGAAGCAAGTACCAGAATGTTAGTGGCAAATTGCCTGAGAAGGGTAGTTGAGGTTTTTAAAAACTCAAATATACACGTACACTGTGTTTACACTGAAAGGTAATAAACTTACCAGCCACCTCGATGGCGTTGTTAGCTAACGCTCTAGTTCCATGTTGAGCCAGATTGCCGAGTAAGAGGAGATCGAGGTTCAAATCTTGCCCAGGTGAGGTGGGAGTGGTTTTTTCTAAATGGTTTTCCACTCTTCCTCCACGCTGATGTGGGTTCACTTCCTGATTCCTAACTCATTATCATAATTAGTACATAAGCATATAACCCAAACGAGTAGTAAGACATAGTGCTAAATAATAATAATAAAAAGCTTACCTTGCAAGTTTTCACTATGAACTTATAAGATAGGGTTATAGTGTGTGCCGCCAAGGAGAAAGACTGCTACCTTTCAGGATAAAGGGAGTGAACATATAATATAATTCAAAATAGCATTGCTATGAAAAGTGTAGCCAATATTTTATTACCAGAATAGTTACTAAACAGGAAATGTGATATTTTTACCTCCTGGTTTCAGTCGCCGCCTCTACCTGCCGGAGAGAGATCTGTCCCAATCATACAGACCGGTGTTCCCGCGGTGAAGCCAGCCACTGAATCACAAGTTAAGATAGAGCAACCGTCATCCCCAAGCGTGGAACACCCCAAAGATTAAATTATGTTAAGACAAGACTGATTACGATATTAATAAAATACTCAACTTTTGCATAGAATGGGTATATTTACTAATAAATAATGTATGACAAAGCAAATTATTGTTAGGTTTTTTGTATAAAGTTATTTTCACTTAATATAAAGAGATAATAGGTGTATTTTTTATTTACAGTGGCATCATGATATTTTGAGTTTAATAGGACCAGACCCACCTTGAACGATTGAAAACTCTAACTAAACTAAATAAATAGGAAAAACTGAAAATAGTTACTCGCACTTCAGTATTTCTTTTTGGATTTTTCCTTCTTGAATATCTATCTCAACAAAATCATAAAATACTAACATTGTCTCTCAAGGAATGTTAAGTATTCCAAATAGTTTCCTTTCAAGTTATCGCCAGTAGTCAGATCGGTGTTATGTAAGAAGAATGTGGTTGACGCATTCCTATCTCAAATTATACAGAACCTCAAGCTATCGAGTTTGTACTGTTATCATATTCGATTTTTGATTGTTTTGATTAAAAACTTCAGCACAGGTAGATACTGCTTTAGCAGTTTATAATAACCAGATTGTAAATGAGCACTAAACAATTCAGATTAAAATATATAAAATTAAGCACCTTAAGCATGTTATAATGTTCATTTACTGCAGAAGATGCCATATGATCTCTAAATATTGAAATGTTTGTAAATATGTTTTAAGTATTTTTATTTTGGGTTCATTTTTCTAGAACTCGAACCATTTCAAAAAATCTGGTAACATATAGTATGGTTATGTACTGATGATGGAAAAGGTAAAAGTCCCAAGAAGAAAGACAGAGATGACAGCAAGTGTGGGAGTGAGAGGAGAGTAATGGAAGCAAATAAAGGAGGGAATAGTGGATGGACAGAGGAAGAGGCACTTTACTAAACTGACTCAGTCACAAACTGGAAACATTTGATGATGATGGTGACAGAGTATAAAAGTTACAATTACTAATAATACTTGTTGTGTCATACTTTCTATTATTTCATGTTCTTGTATCCTTCCAATGTTTTACTAGATGTCAGAGTCATTTATAAAAAAAAAATGCTTATTAAATTCTAATAATTAATAACTAAATATTATTTTTATATTTATAGAGTACAATTTTTGTAATTAAAAAATAACCTTAACAAGATTTGTCCATGTGTTACTATTTTATTCTCTAACCTTTAATTCACCATCAAATTTACAAATTATTATTAAAAAAAGTTTCATTATATTGATGGACATTAGAAATTATAATGGCTAGCAATTTGTCAAAAGAGATGTTCACAGAATAAATGTGATATTAGAAATTATAATGGCTAGCAATTTGTCAAAAGAGGTGTTCACAGAATAGATGAGGTAAAAAAAAATGTTATCAAAAATATCTAGAAAATCAAAATAAAAGTACCAATAGGCAACTACCAAATAAGTAGATGATTTTATAATTTTTTTTATAGTTTAGCATAAAGTTCTCAATATTGTAGCAATGAATCACAAAAGTAATAAAATAAACACGTGGAATCTAGTCTCAAAATTGAATTCCTTTAAAGTTAAATTTACATTCCCTAGTTTTCTGGAAATTAGATTAAAATTAATATAAAAATTGGAAGTATAATAAATAGCAGATGCATTACAAAAATGGAATATGCCTCTATTTAATTAATTTAAATATAGTATAATTCAAAGAGGCTTAGATATTTTTTTTAAGCAAATGTGAAGTCAACATTTTGTTTTCGAAGTAAAATTTGTATATGAAAAATTCTTAGAGAAGAATCAAAGTTTAAATATATCTAAATATTTTATTGCAAAAGTGTATACAGATTTAATCCTAAGTTGTTATGTAATGTTACTATTATACCATATTCAATTGACAATTACTACAAATTTTTGCCATGGGAATATTAACTTGTGGTGTACATACGTAGCATCATAAAACAACAAATGTTAAACATTTATTTATATCTATTTTAGCTGGCAAAGCTTTTTGAGGTAATTTGTAATATACATTTGGAAGAAGGTATGTTGGCAAAGCTTTGTAATTGTTGAAGTCAATCTTTTTTTTCCAAAGCAAAGTCAACAAACATGTGAAGTTGAGTTGAAGTTTTTGAAGCTTCACAAGTCATATCAAAATATTCAATGATATATGGAGCTTCTATTTCAATAATATTAACTTTTATTCTGATTTATTAAAATGCTTATTTAATAAAGTTATTTACAACTATTTACAACTTAACAATTTACAACTAAATCCTTTGTCAGAGGGGGAAAAATGGATATGTCTTAGACATTGCATTAAAAGTAAGCTCAGTTATATTTACATGTATGCACTCATTTAATACATAGTAAAAAATTAATATATTTATTCCTTCTTTGGTTTTTGCAAAGTAAATAAGAAAAAATTAATTGGCAGGCATCTTATATTGGATTATTTGTGTGATAATATATGTAATAAGTTGTATCTGGATGAAAGTACAAGAAGGTACCTATACCTTCTTTCAAATATAACAAAATACATCTAAAAGTGAAAACAGGGTGTCCAGCCAAACTTTATGTTAAAGTTCCCTGACTTTTCCAGTCACTATATAATATTACAAAGATGATTGTATTAAAATCACAACTTAATGCTATAATATTTTTTGACACATACACATTCCAAAATTGTATCACTCTATGACGGAGTTAAAAGAATTTCAGTATAAAGCGATGGGCTATTTGGTCGTGCAATATATGTGAGTTTTCCGTGCTAAAAGAGATGCATGGTGTGTTATTAACTGGAAGAAAAATGTTATTTTGACAACTGAAAGTTGCATATTATTTTAATAAACATGTGAAAATTCCAGAAATTTTATCAGATTCCCTGAGTTTTCCATAACTTTTCCCTGACTATGCAAATTGCCTGACTTTTCCTTGTTTTCCAGTTCACTGGACACCCTGGAAAAGAGGTTTCCCTTAAAAATATATATTAAATATTCACATTTAATGTGTGATTGTGTGCCAGTTTCTCAACTTTTGAGCATTAGCTCACAATAGCCACATGTCCATAAACTTAGAATTTATGTAAATAATACAAATAATCAATAAAAAATTTCAATTTGAGCAATGTTTGTGTTTTAAGTTTCTACCTTGGTACCTATCTTGATTTCATTAAATGAACCAAAGTTTTTGGAACATTAGTTATCTTCCATAGAAAGCAGGATGGAAAGAGCACAAATGTCAAACCTGGTTCCAAAACATGCACAGTGAGTTGGAGCCCACATAGCAACCCTGCCGGAAACAAACCATGCGCGCTATCGCCGGTACCGATATCTTTTGAAGTGGAACCACAACTGGAAGATATTGTTATGAAACTGACAACGGAAACCTCGCTTGTATGAGTACTCCCACTCTCTGTTGACGATCTTGAATGCAATGTCTTCGTAGGGAGGGCCTGCGTGGAACCGCAAGTTTGCAAAATCACGATTGTCGGGACACGGTGTCTGGAAAAAGATTAAAATATGTCAATTGCAGAAAAACTTGGCTGGTGTTATTAGTTTTTTCATGATCTTGTCTGCAGGTGAATTCCTCATTCGTTCATATATTCTTTTATTTGTTCAGTTATTATTTTATCTTGAGAAGCCAATTTGACACTTCAATATTAATACTGGCAAGTACCAAGTATAACTATATTTATTAAGGCACTTAACTTCCATATTACTTTAAAAAACCATGTAGAAAGAAATAATAAATAATGTTTACCTTTTACCCAAAATTTTAAATTATTTTAACTACCCTCAAACATGTTTATTGGATTAATTTTATATTCTATCAAATCAACCTAACAAGTCGTTGCTCGTTGATTTAGTCATATTTTAAAACCATAGGAAATTTTATTTATACATGTATAAAAACAAAGAAAGAAAGGTTTTTGGGTAGATTGGATATATTAATAATGTTCATTGGTTTATTAAAAGTACTTGATATTTAAAATGTTGAAGATGTTGTGTGTGCTTATCAATTGTAGGACCTTTTTACACACCATGTTGCCAAGAAGTTTTTAGCTCGCATAGTTTGGTTTGCATGTGCAGAGATGATGGTCATCGTGGACCAGAACACTAATTAAAACCACTGATAAGTCAGAACACACATGTCAACTAATTAAATGTGAGAGAGAAAATGTTAACAAAATTACCTTACAAGTGTTAATTTAACTATGAATTTTCCAATACACGCCAAAATACTTACCAGGAAGTACTCTGGTGTTGTTGTCTTGTCAATAAGGTCAGGATAGAATATATTGAACTTGTAGCCTTGAACTATCTTGGGCGGAGGATTGTCCATGTCGTAGTGAGTCTGGTTGTATTTGTTCCACTCGAAGCCAGTGTGCACTCTGCAATTCAAAACCGTAACAATTAACAATGATGCTTTTCCCCCACCTATGCTAGTGTTCACCCTTGAGTAGTTGACATAACAATGAGGTTAAAAATCATGGGTGGGGGGGGGGGGGGGGNTGAAGGCACCCCACATGGTCTGAGCTCTGATCAGTGTTTTAAAATATTTAAAGTAGAAATTCTGTAATGTACAAACAATTTACACAAACTTAGTTTTTTAAAAACAAAGGGAAAATGGCACCAAACGGTTGTATTAGATTAAACATTTAAAGGAGGATAAAAGGCCAAGGCCCACACACTTATCAGAAAACCGTAGGTCTCAAAGTTCACAATAAAAACACATACTTATGTGGTTTTTATAAACAATAATTTTCAAATAAAATTTTTACAAATTTGGCCTTTTAACCTAACTTAATATAGTTGTCCAAGTTAAACATTTGTTAATCTTAAAAAAAGCAAATATCAAGAAATTCTGTTCACTTTGAAATTGTATTTAATCGTATCTATTTAACGGAATTAAAATAATGATATATCAAAGATAATTCTTAATAGCTGATGGTATTTACATGTGCATCACAGATTTTAAAAAATGTGTGAAGAATGACGCTGAGCAGAGAACAAACCTTGGATAGATCTTTGGTAGAACACTGACATGCTAAGCCCAAGGTCTCAGTTTCGATTCCCATATCTGTCATTTTTCAATGTATTTGAAAATGAATCAAATATGGTTGATTTCTGTAATTATAATTATTCAACCCCTACTCCTGCCCCTCCTCAAGTTTCCCCTTTCATAATAGGTACTTAATTTTATAGTGTTGCTTTCTTCCATTTAAATTAATTATACCTGAAAATGTTTAAATACAAATTTGAGTACTCAAAGTTTTTGATTTTAGGGTAAAATTTCCAAATTCAGTTCTAAGCCCTATTCAAACTTGAATTTTGAGTTCTTGCATACCCTTATTAGTACCACACTAATAAAACCAAGAAAATTCCCATGTCTTGTGCCAAGAAAATCTTACACCCTAGCAATCCTTAAATATTGTGATTCAATTTATTTATGTTCACCCTACTTTACTCCCCCACCCCAAACCCTTAACTTAAAGGATGTGCAAAGTCCACTTTGTTTGTATGAAGCGAAGTCGAGTCAAATATGGAAAATATTCTCAAAGCCAAATTGAAGTTTGAATATTTTTCTATTTAATTTTGAGTAAAAATATTATGTTTACATTAGGTATAATTTATCCAAAATCAAACTAAATATTACATTTATTTTTTCTTAACATTAATATTTGTAGCTTATTACCAATATATAAATGTTATATTCACTTTACCTTTGTATTAAAAACAATTTTTTATGCATACAGCATGAGTAGTAAAAAATGTGTGTTTGCTTTAATATCTTTGGATTTGCCCTAAATGTTGTTTTAATAACCTTTCCTACACACGATAGAATTAACAAAGCATGAGAGTTAACAGTCAAGAATCAGAATGAGGTTATAATAAAATACAAGTTTTAGTTAATTCGGTAGGCACGTTTATAGGTTTGAGAAGGCCAGTGTTATAAAAGTTTAGTTTTTCTCTTTTACAAATTAACAAGGAAACTTTTGATTTTATAAATCCATTTAAATTTTGCCATGTGAATTACTAAAAAAAATTGTTCTGACTTTGAAAGCACATGCACCTATAGCAAATCTTGAAAATACGACCTTGATGGTACTAATAATTTCCCTCATAAATGAATTCTTGATATATTGTGTATATTAATAACCAATTTTTTGTAGATTTGATTTAATTTCATTTTTAGTAAAATATCTAAGATTTTTATAAATTAACAGCAATCTTTTTTTACAAGCACTCACTTTATGTATACTTTTTTTAAATAATTTAAGGAATGTCATGTTACATGTGCATGCATTCAACTATCTATCAAGTTTGCTGCTAGCCTACGCATTAACAGGAATTTGAATTGAACATATTGATTCATGTAGTAAACAAGTGGAATGACTGCCGTGTCCAAATTTTAAAATATTAAAAATATATATTCAATATTCAAGAAATACTTCAAAAGCTAAATTTAACACGCTGAAAATAAAAAGACCTTTTAATATTTATTTTAATTTACACTTTCAAAAGGAATAAATTTATCTTCAGTTGATACCAATCAATGTTTGTGATCAAGGCAGTTAGGGGTTTAAAATTATGGCCCTCTTGAAATTCAAAGTGTTAGGGAAATTTTACTAGTTTCACCAAGGAAATAAATCAAATTTGTTCTATGACTTAAGACGATAAAAATATATATTATATTTCTTGAGGTAATTTCAGTTTACTTTTTATGTAATGTAAAATATACGTGTATAATTACACTACACTTTGAAAATCAGATGAAGATTCAAATAGCTGCCGAAGCCAGACATGTTCGAATCGAACACAAAGTACACCAAAATTCGATTCGGCTTCAAATTTTTTGAAGCTTTAAACACTCCTACAGTGAGTTAACTATAATATGTAAACTGTCTTAGGAGACCTCACCTGTTAAAGTAGCGAGGCTTGCGAGGCCTGTACTTGTCAGACCAAAGGTACACCTGATTGTCGAGGGCCGTCTCTACCGAGAACTCAGCCTCTTCCCCTGTCATACCCTTCCTGGCTTCCCTCTGTAGCGCCAGCTCCTCAGCGGTGCTCACATTCTGAAAGAATACAGTTGTGATCGCCTTTAGTCTATTATCAGTGACATAAAAATGTTTGGTACAGTTTGTTTATCAACAGTTTTGACACTTAAAATTTAAAGAGAGAATGAATCTATCCAGGAAAAAGTTGGGGGTACAAGTAGTACATGAGATAGTAGAGGAAGCAAAGGTGAGTTGGTATGGTTATGTAATGAGGATGTTGGAGTACATGAGATATTAGAGGAAGCCAGTTTGAGATGATATGGTCATGTAATGAGGATGGAAAAGGAGAATGGGCATAGATGGGAAGAGCGGATAACAGAAATTGAGAATGTGAGAAAAGTAGAATGGAGGCAATTAAAGGATAGAGAATGGTGGAAGAATAGAGAAAGATGGTGGTATTTTAATAAATTGACCCTGCCACAGGCTGGAAACAGTTCTTGATGATGGTGAAGAGTAGACTTACCAGTTGTTGTTTTTTGTTGTAGTCAAAGAAGCACAACTTAAACAGAATTTGTTCTCTTCATTAAACAAGTTTCATGTCCAATGGTGCTGTGCTTATGAGGAATATTAAAATATTGTGGGATGTTAAACTGAACTTATCCACAGAAGAAATATTTGATTTATTATGGTTTTTATTAAAAAAAAATTGGCTTAAAAATGAAGAGACCTGGACTCGACTTGCGCTAGTTTTCATTCCTTTCCTAAGGGATGCGTCAATCATAGCAACAGCAGGAAACCAACCTCGACACGTGTCCCTGTGCCTTGCACCACTTTCCTGGCGTACTCGAGCCTCTGGAGATCATCCTCTTCGGCAGTGACGAGGGTCCCCGGGTCCAGTTGGGAGGAACCTAAGTATTGAGGGCTATAGCCCCCTGATTCGTATTCTGCGAAACTCTCAGTTAACATGGCATGAGCCGCCTGACCTTCATCATCCCTAGAACAGACAAGGGCCATTGTGATGTTAATAAAATGTTGTGAAACACTAAACAAGCGAATCAAGATTTTCTCAAAACAAAATTATTATTCATGAATTTCAAATATTATAGAAACAAATCAGGGATTTGCAATGGCCTAAAAACTTATCAGTTGTTTTCTAGTTTGGTTTAATTCGAGTTATTGAATCGAATATTATAAAATTCAAATCAATATTAATATCATTTAACCCTCACACACCTCTATGAAACACAACTAGTTTTTAAAGGCGCAATTAGAGCGTGAAGCTACAAATACTGTAGACTTTGATTAGAATATTTATCAACTTTAACTTAGCTTTTAAAAAAAACTCAGCTTTGACAATTATGAAACTTTGTCAGTAAATATATTGACAGCAAAAATAAATATACATGACTTTTTTTGTTGTTGTTATTTACAGGAGAATATTTTGTAGTCATTGAATTACATGCTGCGATACTAAGCTAGTTTTTCAAATTTGGTTGGAATCAATTCATTTTTTTAAAACAATGCTTTTATATAATATTTAGTGTCTTAAGTGATGATCTTACTTCAAAATGGTAAACAACGCATTACTTGCTGAACCAACTAGTGAAGTAATGGGTGTGCGTGAAACTTAAAACTTCAACTTGGCTTCAAAAAGAATATTAGCTTACTTTGCTTCGAAAATAATAATATTGACAGCTAAAGTATTAAATTAATGTTCAATTATCGCACTTTTTTATGTTTATATACATTACAAATGAATATTCATAAGAAATAATTTAAGGTACTGTAATAGAAATACATGTTGTAATAATAGCTTGATTTATTAATTTTTTTTTAAACCCATTTTACTACCCATTTGGGTTATATGCGTATGTACTTATTACGCTAATGGGTCAGGGTTGAGGAAGGTTGAATTTTGAATAAGTATACCCACATTTGTGTGGAGAAAGAGTGGGAAACCATTTAGGGAAAACCATCTTAAGTACATCGTACCAGGATCCAACTCCAATCTCTCAGTCATTGGCAGTCTAGCTTATTGTGAGTGTGATGCCTTAGATCATGGGCCACCGAAGCGGATCAAATTAGGATTAAATTTTACAAAAATTTGTATAATAAAAAATTTTTTAGTGATTTTAGTGCATAAAGTTACATAAATAAACACATTATTATTTTTTCAAATCATAAAGCAATTATCAAAAATATTTGAATTTTTGATCATTATTAATATATTCAATTCGAGTTCACTATGAATTGAAAAAGTGGACTTTGCACACCCCTAGAGAGTAATAAAGTTGAAAGGCACTCACTGATCCTGAATGTTCTCCTCCTCGGAGGGTGACGAGGTGGAAGATTCGGTGTCACTCTGAATTTCCTTCTCTCTCTCTGCTTGTTCGGCCACCGCCGCTGCCACACCCTGCTGCGCCTTTAACACCTCTAGCTTGCGCCGCAGGTTCTCCTGGTGACGGTCTCTCAGGCGCGCTCGAGCCATGTGTGCTGAAACAAGTGTCATTGTCCCCCAGATATAATAAGGACCCTGTCATGACTCAAGAGGGTTGTCCTACCACAATTGAATGTCTCGAAGAATTTACATTGATTTGATACCTAAAATGGAAGATAGAAAGCTTATCAAGAACCAAGAATTAATCTCAGCATCACACACAATGAAAAACTTATGTTTGTTTGGTAAATAAATTAAAATTTGAAAGCAAATTTTGAACTTCCATGGAGTATGTATGAACCTTTCAGCTGGGAAAGCAGCGACTCCCAGTAGCCTATGTCCACCCCTTCTGGCTTCCCAATTATCTTGGTCTCAATCTGCAACTGCAGGGCTTCCAACTGCGCAGATGTCTTTCCCTTGAAAATGGCCGCCACGTCCTTGGCTACAGATTGATGGATACCTTCCCTACGGCCCACAGCTGGTAACACATAAATTAATTCATGACTTGAAAATTAAAACAATAAAAATAACCTATTAAAGAACAACTCAACAAAAATACATTTTGTATATAAAAATTTGATTAGCTCAATAACCGATTTTTTTTAACAATCTTACATCATACTATGACCCGGCCACAGGCTAGAAACAGTTGATGATGTTGATGATTGACAGCACACTATACCTCAAAATTATATATTTTACTAAACAGAATTTGAGTTTATCTTATATAAGTTCAACAGCTTATCTCAGTCGGTAGCGTGTCTGTCTTCTGAGCTATGGGTCCCACCATTGATTCCCGGTATGGTCAAAAAATGTATCACTGTAATTGATTAAATGTGAGCTTACCCTTTCACAGGGATGAATTAACAGCTGAGGACTGGATGTTGTACCTGTCCTAGTGCTAAGTTAGCTTATAAGGCATATGAATCTATGACAGGCCTAACCAGCCAGTAGTGGAAAATATATGACTTAAATAAAAAATGTACCCAGACCACAGACTGTAAACAGTAATTGATGTACAAAAAAATTGATCTTATCTTATGTTGTGATTCCATGTGACAAGGAAGCACATGATAGTATTTCAAATCCTTGAATCTTTTATATCCTTAAGGATTTCAAGGGTACTATAATTTGAAAGAGCCATTTCAGTGTTTGAATTATCTACTCTCTACAGCATTAACCTTGCAACAGTCTGGACAGCCAATGATGAGGATTCTGAAGTTCAAATCCCAGTCGTATGTACTAATGGTGTTTATTCCTAAATGGTTTTTCCCTCGTCCTCTGTGAAAATTCAGGTACCCTTGCTATGAATTCAAACTTTCTATCCCTACTACATTAGCAATACTAGTAACTATGAGTGTAATTCAAACAGGTAGTGAGTGAAATGCAGTAACATTTTTTTTAAAGACCCATTTCTTTTATAACCTCAGAGTTAAGCTTAGCGACGAGCTAAAAGTATTGGGTGTATACTCACCAACTTCGTAAGCACTCTGTCTCTCCAATTTGCGTAGTTTATGAAGTTCGTCCTCCACAATGACAGTTATGTCATTCCAGTAGTCCAAGTTCTTACCTCGTTCCAATTCCTTGTAGACCTGAAGAAACAACAAATAAGCAAACCGCTTTGGTGGTCAAATGGCTTAATGCATCAATCTCTTAATAAACTGGATTTCTAGTATTAAGGAGGTAGGGGTTATAATACCAGTCGGATGTATGACGGTGGTTTTTAATAGTGATTTTCCTTTCTCTATCCATGCAAGTACATTATGAGTCTATTCTACCATTCTCATCTAGCCCATTAGTGTAAATATGCGGTTAACTCAAGCAGTAGTAGGTGATGTACAAAACCAAAAACAATTATGTATTTTAATTGTGTATCAATTATTTTCCAACATAACTTTTGTTTTTGTTGCTAAAGGAAAAGAGAGGGACTAGGAAGGCTAATTAATAAAAAGGCTACCCTATAATAATTATAAGCTATGCTGGTATATTTAAAAATGTTAATCAAGTGCCATCAAACAGTCAATTGCAAGCTAACAGCAGCTCGCTGTAAAGTGGTCAGGGTTTTAGGCCCTTAGCTCTCAACTATTTCATTTATAAAATTATATTAGTTTTTCCTTTAGTTTACATATTAATACACTCAAGTTACTTAGAGTACTAAACTGATAAATACATTGTTCTTTTCCATTCATCTAGGCCTAATTTAATTCTCTTTATTACTATCAAATGGCTAATAATAAGAAAGTGTGGGGTTTTATGGTAATTATAAGTTATGAAAATCATAACCAAAGTTGTAAGCAATATATGTTTTAAATTTCAATTCAATAACTTCATTTTCAGGCCTTTAAACTTTTAATCTAATAGTTTTTCATTATTTAAAGTCTTTGTTGGAATATTAAAGTAATCCAAATTTATTACTTTTACTTTTCATTTTAAGCATCGTGCAATGTATTAATAGCTGAACCCGGAAACTGGGAGATGCACGTGTGGTCTTTCAGGGGAGGAGGAGGTTTTGGCACAGACTCCTGGCCAATCAGTACCTCTGGTTTAGTGTTTGTTTTTGACCTTATGTGGAAGGAAAGCGTCAGACGCGGCACTGGCCGGTTAGCACGCAAAGAGTAAAGACCTGTACTTACTATTAACTTATCATAACGGGTAGAGATACTCTCGAGATGGGAGAAAGTAGAGGTAGACTAGGTGGCTGAATAATTATCTTTAGCCATGTCATAACGAGTTCGTGTTTCTAAATTAAATATCCTTGGTAATAAAATGTAAATGATTTGTTAAAATAAAACTTCAAATTCAAATGCTACGCTAAACAATATCTTTTTTAATCGACTGTGTCCCTCTACCCCCACCATTATCTATATAACCCCGAGATGCTCTACCGAAACAACTGACTGCCGTGGACGACACCGTAATAAGAAGAGGAGAAGGTGAGGCTGGTGATCAAATCAGCTGTATAGCGGCTGACTGGGTACAAAAATGGTGTACAACGTGGGGCTAGTAATTAGAATTGATGACTGTAGCGGTGACTGGTTACATCGCGCGAGAAATATATTTTGCGCATTCTGAAGTTACTTATTGTTTAAGAGTGTTACATTAAAATCAGGATATGTGAGGCCTCTTGTCTCAAAGGAAAATGATTTAGTTCTGTTTTGTGTTGCACTTCGAGTGAAGGCACCAATCTCTTTAAGTTTTCTCTTTAAGGAAAATCTATTTTTACTTTTTGAGGTCGTTTGTAATATATATTTGGAAAAAAGTAGAGGAAAGATTGATCGAAAACATATAAAAGGCAAAAAAAAAACATAATATGGCTTTTACAATGAAAAGAAGAACACAGTTCACACTTTACATTGCTGCCACTGGTCAACGAGGTAACGGCTGCTGCTTGTAAAAAAAAATCGATTGTTTCCATTCAATCCCCCAGCCTAGGTTTCATCCTATTCAAACTCATCAGGGAGGAGTGTGAAATGCGCAACACAACTTCCTAAAAGAGGAACCCAAAAAACACAAAAGGGAGAAAAGGTAAATTGGTAAAGAATGATAGAACTGGATAGGATAGGAATGATGGGAGTGATAAAAATATGTAAAAGGAACAAATAACTTAAAGGACAAACACAGGAAATGGACAAAGGATACAAAGATATTTATATATATCTTTAAGGAAAACCTGTATTTCTCCTTTATGTTATATGTTCATTTTATATGTCCCTATCTAAGTGTCTTATCATTCTCTACCAATTTATTTTTCCCCCTTTTATGTTTTTAGTTTCCTCTTTTAGGTACTAGTAGTTTTGTTGCGCGTTTCACACTACTTCCTGATGAGTTCTGTTAGAATGAAACCTAGGTCGGGGTATTGGACGGTAATGATCAATTTTCTTCAAGAGAAAGCTATTATCTCTGGGTCCAGGGGCATAAATGTAAAGTGTGAACGGTGTTCTTTTTATTGTAAAAGCCAAATTGTGTTCGTGTATGTTTTCCTTCCACTTTTTCTGTACCTTCTTCCAAACATATATAATAATTTGTTTAAGTTGTGATTTTCTACCGAAGGTGAGTAAAAACAACTAAATAAATATGTTCACAGATGAACATTTTGATAACTGCATTCGAATGAGAGTGAAAATCTACTCATCAAAATTTAAAAAACGATAGTGAATGCCATTTTTCACAGTAAATTACATGTCAGGTTTAAAATAATTTATTATATAAATATCATTTAATTTGTTTAAAAAATGGGCTACCCTTGTAGTTTCTAGCGTTTAAAAGTTAATTTTAGTACAAGATTTACTAAAATGTTTATAATATTACCATGACAATTACAAATCCAAGCCACAGAGCCAACCTTTGATTAAACAAAGTTGTTTTGGCAAAACCTATGTAAGAGTTACATTAATAACTGATAAGCAATATGGAAAATTTTTAATCTATGTAGCTCACAAAATAATTTGACAATTTTTAAGTAGCTCCTAAACTCAGTGAGTTTGGTGAACTCTGGTGCAAATTAATATTCTAATATTTTAAGAAGATAGAAGTTATGTAATGACCTGATGACCCTTACAAGTCATGTAGTCTTGTTATAAATACCTTAATATCTTCTATGAGGTCTTCCAAATCCTTTATGGTCAATCCGTTGAGGTAAGTGTAAGGTTCATGCATTTCTACAGCATCCACCTCCTCTTCAGCACTGATATACTTTGCTAGCAGATCAATAGGCTTAGCTGAAACAATAGTCGTAATCAGCGATTACATGATTAACAATTAAGAGCAAAACTAGTGCCTAACTTGTGAAGCAAGAACCTTTAAAATAAACATTATCTGCTGATACAGTGCAAGGAACTATTATGCTCTTTGGTGAACCAAGATGTTCCTTTTTTTAAATATGTTTCTGCAATAGTTTCTATTATTTAATTTATGTTTTTTGGTGAAATGTCTTTTTACTATTATGTTTCTGTAACCATGTCTATTACTTTGTTTCACATATTTTACAAGTTTTAAGCAAATGTCTTAGGACATTTTTAAGCAAAGGAACAAGAAAATCTGCAGTACACCACGCCATTTATTTTCATTTTGAAATATTAGTTTATTTAAATGATTTGTAAATTTGTATTTAGTTTAAAATTACTATCATGCCAAAGCCACTGTTTTTTTTAATGAAGAATGCAGAAAATCCTCCAAGGGTGAACATCTGTTTTGAGCTGGATTATCTACTTAAGTTTATCCTCTAGCCTAAATTTTCAGTCGATTGTATAAGTAAACTACATTGTCATTAAAAGTCAATTTTTAGATCCTATAAACTTTCAAATAATATTTGAGTGTGATCCAAATAACCGCTATCAGTGATAATCGATAATTTTTAGTGAGAAAATGAACTAAAGTTCGTTCACGGTAGGAGTTTACCTCTGAAAGGCCTTTTTCCCTACCAGAAATTTATTATATAGTAGGATATTGGTAGGAAAAAAGACCTTTCAGAGGTAAACTCCTGTCGTGAATGAAGTATAGTTTTAATATGAAACCAAACAGTTTTTTTAAATTCAATTTAACTTCCTTTCAATGGAAAAGCCATATTGTGTTTGTTCCCTATTATATGTGTCTATCCAGCTTTCCTGTAACTTCTTTCAAATATAACGCAGGAAATCGTATTTTGAAACGTCTCTTTGTTTGGAGTGTAGTTATATAACTAATATCTCGATTTTAACCAGTCGTAAGACGGGCTATTAAT
The DNA here is from genome assembly GCA_902151425.1 of Timema shepardi. Classification (NCBI taxonomy): domain Eukaryota; kingdom Metazoa; phylum Arthropoda; class Insecta; order Phasmatodea; family Timematidae; genus Timema; species Timema shepardi. Next base: position 28,407 of record CABFVX010003628.1, on the reverse strand, counting down.
ATCAGAGTAATAAATAGAACTGCCCAAACCCTAGAGGGTAGGCTGAGTGATAAAATCAACAGATTAGAAAACCATAGCATTGAAGATGTAAAAAAATCTGTAATGGTGAAATTGCCAATATTATAATTATTATTATATATAAACTCAGGTTAATTTCCTTGCATCAGCACTTCCTGCAAAACCTGCACAAATTCACTCTCCAATTACATAACTAGAATAAACAACCCTATAAAAGGCCACGCTACCTGTGATTCTGACAACCCCATCTTCCAAAAGGAATGCCACCAGTGTGCCAAGTTAAATACTGTGGTCTCACAGCATAAAAATTATTCTACATTCATCAATAATTGTGAGCATGTACCTCGGCCATCCTGTATGCGTATGCGAGAGCGTAAGCGAGCTTGCTCCAGGTGGAACTGGTCCTCCTGCCTCTCCCATTCCTGGAACTGTGCTGCCTCCTTGCTGCGTTGCATCAGTGCCATCTCCTCTTCTCGCTTCTGACGTTCCAACTCACGCTCCAGTCGTCGTTTTTTCACCTGGGACAATAAACAACTCTTATCATTGCAGTTTTAGTGGGGAATTTCTGGATAAAAAGTTTTATACAAATAAAAAATTAGTCACTTTGGTGGTCACATGGTCTAAGGCATGACTCTTGTAATAGGCTGAATTATCAACGATGGGGATAGACGATTGGGGATATTGAGGTTTGAATCCTGGCCGGGTATACGGAGGGTGTTTTTCCAAAAATTGTTTTATGTGGCCTTCATTCAAATGTGGAGACATTTCCTCAAAATTATACCTTGTTCATTCTTATAACTAAATAATAAAAGGAAAAATTGCACCAAATGGCTGTATTAAAATGAACATTGAAAGAAGGATGGAAGGGTAAGGCCTACACACCTACTATAAAACTGTAGGCCTCAAAGTTCACAATCAAAACACAATAAAACATATAATTATGTAATTTTTAAGGTACAGTAGTCCCTTTTTCAAAAGAAGAGAGTAAAACATAGAATGGACTATGACAGCATGGCTAGAAGTTGATCATGGTCACTTAGATTACGTTGTTGCCCGTTTCTTGATTCAGAAAAAGGTTTATATTTGTCAGGGTTGTTGTAGTCTGTGTCAAAATGGTTTTCCACTCTCCCTCCATGCAAATGTTGGTACACTCCCTCTAAATTCATTGTTCTCCATCCTTAATTCATTAGCATTATTAGTGCATGTGTAAGTAGCATGAACAGGAAGTAAAATGAAAAGCTAAAAAAAAACTCGGGTAGAATAATTTTGAGGTGTGAAACTAGCAAGATCGTCTCATTTCTCTCCTTCAGTGTAGTTAAGCCCCCTCAATTTATGTTATGGCTAACCAGAAAATGTACTTAAAATTAGTCTCCTTATTATATTCCCTGGGATTAAGTGGTTTAAATTGTTATTAGCAAGCCAATAAGCTGCACTAGTACTCATGTACTAGTTATGGTATTGATATTAAATAATCTAATTCCCAAACCTTTTCCAGTTCTCTCCTATTCTCCTCCTGTTTCTGTCTGTTTCGGATTTCCAGCTCATTGTGACTGACTCCGGCTAATCCCTCTTTATCAAGCTTCTTGTTCCAGACAAATGTCGCCAACAGGTTACCATCCCCAAACGGATTGTCTGTGTTTGTGTAATGGAGGTAATCATTATCCCAACTAGAAAGAAAAATAGCAGACAATAAAGAGTGAAAGTAAGGTTGGATCAAATTAAACACCATCATTTTGTTCAGTATCAATAATCACAATATAGCTCTTAGAATTATTGGTTAAAAATTGGAGGACTACCAATGAAATGTAATCAGACAATTACTGAAGTATTTGTGACTAATCATAGTCAACAATTATCATCAGGATTTATTTAGATTAATAATGGGAATAACTAATCTAAATTCAAACAATATTGATCTATGGTTTGGAAAAATGTGTGAAAAAAAAGTGTTCCAAGTTGTATTTTATTTTAAGTTAATTTTCATATGTTTTAAGTCAACAAGAACCAAAGTTTACAAAATAACTTTTAATCAAGTTGTTATTTTGCCCAAATATAAACTTTTTATTTTTATCTTAACATTCAAAAAGTTTAATTTAGCAGGCTATTGATCAAATTCCTCACCCCATCCGTTCCTTCCTTTTGCGCTCTTTAGCCTCTTTCTTAAGAAGTCGCCGCAGCCTTTTCTCCTCGGGAGTTTCATTGGCCTTGACCATCTCCTTTTTCCGTCGCCTATCCTCTAAGTTACGTAGCCTTTCCTGCTCAAGGCGCTGCAGCAGCTTCAAAGACCGAGATGATGAATCAGACTCTGTATCACTGTCTGAGTCTTGAGATCTGCATCATTTTAAAAAAAAAAAGGATTATTTGAGTCTTTATAAAGATTTTATACTGAAAAAGCTCTTAAATCAATATCATACTACTCTTCCTTTCATAAATTTCCCTTCCAAAAATCAAGGAGCTAATATTTAATATCGACACAATATTTTTAAATAAAAATTTGGTATGGAAAGATGCTGTCCTCAGATAATTGTTTGAATAGATGTTTATAAATGACACGTAGACAAAGTAATTGATGAAAAGACCTTTGGGTATAATTGGTGTGCTTAATCTTCAATTCTATTGTCTTTTAAGGTGTTATTTTTAACAATCAGCCACCCAATTCAAAAGTCACAAGCGGTCTAAAGCATCACTCTCTTGTTAGACTGGCATGCTGATGATGAGGAGATTGTTGTTTGAATCTTGGTTGGGTCTACTGAGGGTGGTTTTTCCTAAATGGTTCTCTACTCTCCTTCCACACAACTGTAGGTAGATTACCTGTAAAACTCTTTCTTTCTTCCTCATCCCTAGCCCATTAGATTAATTATCGAATATGTGCATAGCCTGAACAGGTAGTAAGACATGATAATAATAAAACTATTTACCATAGCTAAACAAGAATTTAATTTTAATTGAAAAATACTACTACTACAATAGTATGGTAAATCAGGGTGGCTACAAAACATATTTTACAAAATTCCCTGACTTTTCCAAGTTTTCCAAGCAATATTTTTCAATTTTCCCTGACAACTTTTTTATAGTTTTAATGGTGGATGGTGACTTTTGTTTATTTATTATTGATCACATATTAAAAAAAAAAGTTTGTATCTACTATGCATAAACAGTTTTATCAGTTATTTTTAAAATCAAAATGTTATTTTATTTAGGTATTATTAACTTTTGTTTTAGTGTTTGATTGCAAAATTAATGGGATATTTTAGACATATTTTTTAATTCCCTGACTTTTCCTTATTTTTAGTTAAATTCCCTGACATTTCCCTGTTTTCCAAAAATTCCCTGACTTTTCCAGGTTTTCCATGTTTTCCCTGTCTGTTGCCACCATGTAAATATTAATAATAAATTATTATTTAAAAATTAAAGTGAATATAAAGATGCAGAAGAATGCAGAAGAGTTTAGGCTATTGATACTAACTTTTTCTTTGATTTGTGTTTCGATTTATTACGTTTTTTAGATTTAGTTGGTGTATGCTCATTCTTTTTCTTCTTCTTTTTCTTCCTAGATTTACTTCTAGATGAAGAACTTTGTTCTGGTGAAGACCCTCTGTGTGTCTTCCTTCGACCATCCTCACTATGCTCATTTTCGTCATTGCTTGACGAATCTGAGGAATTCTTGTTTATTTGTGTCTTTGCAGGCGAAAGGGAATGACGCCTTGTGTTTGACGGTGCTGTCTTTCTCATAGCCTGGTCAGTTTCACAGCGAGGAGCCTCATGATCACTCGATGATTCTGAAGAATATTTTCTTCTCTGTTTATTTGCGAGAGGGGTGTTGTACCTATCGTGCGAAGTTCCCCAAGGAGATCTGAAAAAAAATAAACTCACTTTGGTTAGTTGAATTTTGAATGTTTAAGTTAGTTAAACTAATTTTGAAATCTTATAGGTTTTTAAACTTCTTTCTCTTCCAGGATTGATAGACTAAATATAGATGTTTCAAGTTTTTATTTAATTAACAACGACCCCAGTTCCCATTTTATAATAAAACATCGGCCTATTTTCTTGTTTCAAATGGTTTTTATAAATGTTTTAAAAATTTTCATTGAAATATTCAACTTTTAAATTTCAAAAAGCTATTTTAAGTCAGTATCATTTTTACAATTATAGCCTATGAGAAACCCGAGAACATGTCAAAAAATTCCTTTATTTTTACCTAATTATGTATTAGCTTTATCCTAAATAACATATAACCCAAACAAGTAGTAGGCCCCGAACACGCAATGCTAAAAAAACCACCCAGTTGTTTTTTTAGCAATTATTATTTTATTTTAGCACCACCTCTTACATCCCACTTAAGTACTAACTACACTAATGGATTAGGAATTGGGAAGGTTAAATTTAAAGGAAGTAAACCCGCATTTGTGTGGAGGGAGAGTGTAAAACCATTTAGGAAGAGCCACCCCCAGTTCACCCGACCGAGATTCGAACCTCGATATCCCCATCCTCAACAGTATAACTCAACATGACAAGTGAGTGCGTAAACTACACCACCTCGGCAGGATTTTTTCCCCCCAATTTATAATTAATTTATTTTTGTACAGATAAATGAGAAATTTGATTTTAAGATAAAGTAGTTAATGGACTTTAATTGTGGTTTAAGGTGTCACTCTCGCAATAGCCTAGATGCCTCTAACATAGAGATCGGGGTTTGATTCCGGTTGTATGTGCTTAATGAGAGTGCTTTTTCTTAAATGGTTTTTCACTTTACCTCATTGCAAATGCAGGTACACTGCCTCTACATTCAACCTTCCTAACCCTTATACGTTAAAGTAATTAGTACCCTAGGCATATGACCCAAACAGGTAGTTAGACGCGGTACTATAAAATAAAAATTATGGCCGCCAATGAGCATGCTGCCTAAATTTAAAACTCTGGTTTTGTCAATTAAAGGAAGGTCAGAGTTCAAATCTTGGCCAGGTGTAGTGAGGGTGGTTTTTTCCTTAAATAATTTATCGTACCTATCTTTCTCACTCCACAAAAATGTGGATTAATTTCCTCTAAATTTTACTATTAATTAACATAGTTAATATACTGTAAAAGCATATATCGCAAACAGATAGTGAGATGCGGCAAGGAAGTAAATGTGATATATTAAGTTTGATTGCAAATATATTTCAATTTTTTATACATTTTTAAAGATAAACTTGAATTTCTTGTAGGCCTACAGTGACTGTGTAAGTCAACAGCCATGCTTGGTGACTTGGCCGCCAGTATGTAATGCCTTATGATATTAGGATGGCTATACGGTGAGACTAAAGCGTGGCGACAGCAACTTGATCGCAAATGTAGGCGACTATGGATGCCCCATGTAAGTAAAATTGCTCGACGTTCTTGTATCCTGGTCATGGCAACTAGGTTGCAAGTATGGCCATGCCCTTAAATGATTAATCCAGTGGACAAAGTATCAAGAGAAAATGCACTGCACATGGTGTTTGCTCATATTACCTGTTAGGCTCTTATGTATTGTATAAGGGTGACCTGGCGGTCTAGGGATAAGGTGTCAGACTTCCGTTCTGGGGTTCTGGGGTTCAATCCCTGGTCCCGGCACAAACCCTTAACCTCTGATAAGACGTGTATTAATCACAACTTGTGAATGTGTGGAATGCCAGGCCTCCACCGTGGTTCGGATCCTACGTTAAACAGCAGGTCCTCCATTTCATCTCACAATCACCATACCATTACACATTAGCGTAAGTAAGTGCGTATAACCCGAACATGTAGTAAGATACGGTGATAATAATAATATTGTGTCAGGTAGGTTTTTTTTTTTAGCTATTTAACTTACTCTTTCTGAACCGACTAATTCAGTGCACGAGTGAAAGGGCCAACCAATTTTGCCTGGAAAATACCTTCAATATCATTCAACATGCCACAATCTCCATAAAACATAACCTAAAATTGACCCAGTTTGAATTGTAAGAGTTGTTATTGCTCGGTTTTGTTGCTTCTCCTAATATGGGTGGTGAACCGCCAGGTAAGTGTGCTAAAAAAAATATAATTTTAGAAATCAACTACTGCCTACCTAGTTTATAAGTAAAAACTAAAATAATAAGAGTTAGCTCATATTAAAAATTAGTGACAGCCATCGCAAAGCCCAGTAATTCTAAGAGATAAAATTGTCACTTTATTCTAGCAGTTTTTAATAATACTTGGAAAGCCTATGCGCGTCTTATTTATCTTAATGCATTGATATCGGGTATTAAATCTTAATTTCTATAAAATCTTTCTTATTTAGATATGTGAGGCCTTGTCTGGTTGCATGGAATCTTAAGATATATTTGTAACAAGTAAATTTATATGAGTTAAATAATGTTAATTCACCGTGAAACCAAGTGTTTACTCATTTTTCACTTGTTTTTTACTAAACATAAATAAACACAAAACGAGAACAATTATAGTAATTTATAGAACGTCTGTTCTTAATTTCACTAAACTCTAAAGTAAATACTTTACTTAATAGTACATAAGATAGTGTGAGAGTATTTAAAAATATTAAGTGTTGTGTGGTTTAATACAATTTAAGATCAAGCTCACACATCAATAATTGGATATAATAGTAGCTTAGAAGAATATAGGCATCATTTATGAAATTTATTTTACTTGAAATTTAATAATTATTTGATTTATTTATCTACACTGATAGACCTCTCAACTTGTCACGCATGTACCATATTAATACCGTTTTCATTGGCTCTCATTATTTCTGAGCTTGTTGCCAGACTAAAAAAAAAAAATAGAAACAACGTATTTTTAAAATAAAAGTATGTTTTATATCTGTAAATATACTTATAAGAAATATCTGACTAAAATATTTTATTGAGGAGCTTTTAAATTAACTCACTGTGAGATTCAGATAAATTAAATACGAACTATGCAATGCAAAGGGTGGCAGTGGCCTATGAAACAAAAACGACAAAGTTTATTTTATTATCACCTCGTTGTTACCAGTTTAACAAACAAAACAAATCGAAACTGTCTACATTAATTTGAAACTTGGGTGTGTAATTTATCGTCGTTTTAAATGATGATTTGTAGGTATGAATGGAATGTTTGACATAAAAATAAAATATGACTAATTTCTAACAGTTACTCTTAGACCAAGTTTTTGTTTTGTTTATCACAGAATCTGTTTTTGGTGAAGCTACTGTCACAGCCACTCTAACCTCACTTTATCGGTCCTATGGAAAGTCAAGTTTATTTAGAATATGCCATTGCAGGCCTGATAAGATATTGGTTAATTAATTCAGACTACAAACAAATTATTGCAGATCGTGTTGAAGTTTCAACACCATTGAATTCTTGGAAAAAAGGTAATTTCATCATTTATACATCATATATAATTATTTTCTAGCCTAAAGTCTACTATGTTTTTTTAAACTATAGGTCTTCACTCCTGACTCTAGTCCACAAATAAAATTCTACATCATTTCAAAACATTTCTCAGTTGTATTAACACATTAATTGATGTACTGCCTGCCTCGGTGGCTTAGTTAGCTGATGCGCGAGTTTCGTGTTGAGCTAAACTGTCGAGGACGGGGAGATATGTTAGAATCTCGCTCGGATGAACTGGGGGTAGTTTCCCCTAAATGGTTTTCCACTCTCCCTCCACGCAAATGCGGGTTTCCTCTTTATTCAACTTTCCCAAATTCTAACCCATTAGCGTAATTAGTACTAACATGTATAACCTGAACAGGTAGTAAGACGCAGTGCTAAATATTTTTTTTTAATATGTCCAAACATACACCACTGGGCAAAGTCACCCCAGTCTACGGTACCTACTTTATGTAAAGTATTGTGTTTATATTATTAATGTTTACCTTAAGCATACTATTATAATTTTGTTTATTTTCTAAAAGTCTCCATCCATTAGCTTTTCCCAATGTGACTAAATGTAATACTTAATCATTTGATCCAATCATTTATGAAAATAAATCTAAATAACATGTTATTTTATTTTCATTGCAGTAACCGAAGGTGTGTCATTGTACAATGAAGGTATTAACCCTTACGTCGGTGATATGTTTCACGAGACTCCCTTGGGTCTATTTGTTTACGATTGGATGATTAGAAACTTAGCACAATGGATGGGCATTATATTTATTTGCTGCGACTTAATGACTGCTCATTTGCTTTATAAAACTGCTTGTCTGTTCATGAAAGAGTTGGTGAGTATTCTAACCGAGCCAAAATAAATATTTAGTAGGTTTTGAGTCACACTTGTTAACCTTAGCAGCACACTAATTTTATTATTGGTAGGTCTGATTATTTTCAGACCATGTAATAAAATTATTTAGGTATTTTAAATAACAAATATTGCCGTATTATTAATAGATTGATAATTTTATAAAAACTTTCATTAACACCTATGATTTGTACATTGGTTTTAATTGGATACATTTTATACTAAACTAAACACTCATTAAACTGGATCAGTGGTCACACAATCTAAGGCACCACCTCTAGCAATAGATTGAATTGCCGGAAACAATGAGATTGGCGATTTTGGGTTGTGGCCAGTTGTTCTCAAGCAGATTTTTTTTATAAATGCTTTTCTAGTCTTCCTCCATTCAAATGCGGATACATTTCCACTGAACCTAACCTTCCTGATCCGTTTCTTGTTAGTATAGATATGGGGATAGCCATGACAGATAATACAACACAATTCTCAATCACAAGGAACAAAAAAATAAGTCCTAAAGCAGCGATTTTAAACCTTTTTAAACACACTGCCAACTGAAAAAGGCGCTAAAATTTTCAAGGCATAGTTTTTAAAATATAATTTTTGTAATGAGAAATTTTATTATTAAAATAAAAAGTATTAAGATTTTGTTTAAAAGTTCAATAGCTAAAACTCTAATAATTGTGTTATTTAAAAAAATAATGTTAATTATGGATTTAAATATATTGTTTTCACTCACCTTTATTCTTATTTCTTTTTTGATCCTCCCCAAAATATCTGCAGCACACCAGTTGAAAATATTGGCTTAAAGTGTATTTTGGGAGTTTTGAAGAAAGTAATCCTACTGCAAAACTTATAATTCCTACTTACAAGAAAGCTCTCTCTCTCTCTATATATATATATATATATATATATATATATACACACACACACACACACACACACACACACTATAAGCCAAATGCAATCATTAGCATGTTTTTGAATGCATACTACAATAGCTGCTGCTATGACCTCAACCCCACATTACTCAGCATTGCTAGCCAAGCAAAAGTTATTCTCCCCCCACATCTCACATTTTCTTTTTTGTTCAGTACTTATCTTTAGTTTGTTAATAAGTTTATATTATTTTTTTATTTTATTTTTACAGTGCCAGCAGCAAACTGAGCAAAGGAAGAACTATGCAAAAGATTGTGCAGCCTTGTTGCTGAAACCAGAAGACTTGACACTCGCCCCTATATATGTTGCATCGGTCTACTTGTTCAACCCTTATACTATATTTAACTGTGTAGGACAAACAACTACGGTGTTTGCCAACTTTTGTCTGGCTGCTACTTTTTTCTTCATGATCAAAGGTGAAGAATTGGGCTAATTTTTAGAAGGGGTACACATCATATTATATTAGCAAATACCACCTAAGTTAATACATAAAGGGAATGCCAGGCCTCCACCGTGGTTCGTGATTCCACGTTAAACTGTAGGTCCTCCATTTCATCTCACAATCACCATACCATTACACATTAGCGTAAGTGCGTATAACCTGAACGAGTAGTAAGACGCGGTGCTGATGATAATAATAATAATAATAATAATACATAAAGTTTTTTAATACTTTTCTTTATTATTTTTTAATTTATTATAACTTCACTTCATCTTTAAATTTTATATCTTGTATGGTAAACTAATTATTGGTCTTTAATGTATGTGTTTAACAGTTGGCACAAATGAGCTTTTAATTTTAGATACTTTTTTAATTTACACTTTTCACAATTTTAAGTTAATATTCTTTGTTGAAATATAATTATAGTATTCAACTTTTTACTAATGAATAAATATAGTAGAATTTTAATGGTCACTAGTGTTTAGAAAATACATATCTCTTCTGGTCAACATTTATGTATTATTTTATTTTATTACTAGTATTATATATAGTAGGGTTGTCTACCCCTTTTAGAAACTAATTTTTTTTTTCCTTTATGGTATCTTCCATGTTATTATATAGCAAACCTACACCCAAGGACAAAGTAAATATTTTGTTTCGGGCTAAGTAACTCATACATAGTTCAGTAAGTAAACTGATAAACCTGCTTCATTGTCACACAGTCTTATAATAGACCGGATTGCTGGAGAGGGGGAGATTGGGGTTTGAATCCTGGTAAGTGTACTGAGGGTGGTTTTTCCATAATAGTTCCCCATTCTCTATTCCTCCTATAAATTCTACTTTATTCACCCATACAACATAAGCAAAATTAATTATATGTATAATCCAAACGATTAATAAGACACATTAGGTCTACCCACATCGGTGGCCGCATGGTCCAAGGCTCTACGCTCTCAAGCGACTATACTGCAGATGATAGGGAGATTGTGGTTCGATCCCGGTTAGGTGCTCACAATTAATCCCCAAACAATGTCAAGCAATATTGAAAATATTTGTACAATATTTTAAAAATACATCATAATTTTAAGTATAATGGCACTTTTTTTTAAACAGGTGAGAGACTGCTGTGTTGCCTCGTTCTCGCTTTTGCAACACTTCAGAGCTTGTATCCCATACTCTTGTTGGTGCCTGTATGTATTTACATCGGCCGGCAGTCCCGCTCGACCTGCCGTTCAGTCTTCCTGACCACCGCAACGTTCACTTGTTCACTGACAACTCTTCTCTTTGTCTGTCGAGGTCTCGCTGGCAACTGGGAATTCCTCGACGCTACTTATGGATTCATGTGAGATATTTCATGCTAAACTGCTAACATAGCCGAATACAAAGATTACTTCTAAATGGGAAAGAATTATGTGTAGAGTGTCTTATCAATGTCAATAGTGCTTTCATTCTAGCACTGGGATGGATTATGGTTTAAAGCAATTATGTAAAAATAGTTTGATCTTAAGTGACAAAAACATACCCTTAAGCAAATGTGTACAGTGTCTGTCCCTCTTCATAACAGAAAACAATTGTTCACACACTTGTGAGCTACCAATCATTGCAATTATATATTGTGTGAATTTAACTAATTTGGAGATACAATCTCTAGTGAATCATCATCTTGAACTATTTCCAGCCACCGGTCGGGTCTGTTTGGAACATAAGCCTCTCCAATGAGTCCTTTCTCCACACCACCTCTCCTCTAAGTCAAAAATCACAGGTCTGATTCTTGTGTCCAGGTGTCATTTTTCAATCCAAAGAATATGATATTTAGATGGTGCCATAACTGTAATTAACAAATATAATTCGCTTGCATATTTAATCCAACATTACTGTAGTTGTTAGAGGAAGGTTAAATCTAAAATCCTTTTTCATCGAGCCAGGTGTTATAGTTGTGCAAATGTGCTTTAAAGGTCGTTGAAAATGAGCTAACGTCACCTTTTCACACATTTATTTATATTATTAAATCTCAAACCCTAGGGATGTTAAGGAAAACGCACTCGTTGTAATCTCTCGACTTTATTTTGGCATGAATGATATTTTGAAATAACACATCTTAGTCAATATTTGAAATTAATATTGAACTTAAGTACTATTTGGATTTTATGTTTCCTCTTATGTTCATAAGGTTTTTTTTTCCAAAATCCGGATTTGAATTTGTAAATTGGTGGATTCACCCTACTTCTACTATTTACATTTAATAGTTTTTAAGTGCTTTACTAATTGTTGGGTTGGACTGCCTTGTTTCAGTTTGAACGTGCCTGACCTGCGACCGAACATCGGCCTGTTCTGGTATTTCTTCACGGAAATGTTTGAGCACTTCCGGCCACTGTTTATCTGTGCATTCCAGATCAACGCCACAGTCCTGTATGTAGTACCCTTGACGTTCCGCCTCCACTACGAACCCATGCTTCTTGCCGCCAGCCTCACGGCCCTCACTGCCATCTTCAAATCGTACCCGAGTCTGGGGGATGTCGGCCTGTATCTTGCACTGTTGCCGATGTGGAAACATCTGTTTCACTGTGAGTGGATTACAGCTTGCTACTATTAGTGCAAAAAAACTCACTTTAGTTAATGATTACCAATGCACTATAATAGCCTTGCCTTTAACACAGACTAAGCTATAGTCTAATTTTCATAAAAATAGTATGTTTAGAAAATGCAAACTTTGTTTGTATCATTTAACCATATTATTAGTATTACTTTATAGGTTGGCCTACTCAAACACAAACACTCCTTCGCACACTTACACTCTATCATGCACTTTCACTTACTCATTCTCTCACACCCTCTTTCTGCCACACACTATCTCTCCCTTTTACACAATCTTTTTCACACTATCTCTCCCACATTATCTTTCTTTTACACATAATCTCTCTCAAAATCTCTCTCTATAACATTTTCTCTTTCACACACACTCTCTCATATGCACACTTTATCTAACACTCTCTCTCATATGCACACTTTATCTTACACACACTCTCATACACACACTTTCTCTAACACTCTCTCTCATACACACTTCACTTCACTCTCATACACATTCTATCTCTCTCTCATACACACTTCACTCTCATCCACATTCTATCTCTCTCTCACACACACACACACATATGTTCTCACTTATCTCACACTCTCCTCCCCCACTCTATCCCTACCAAGGCCGTAGCCAGCCAATAATTTCAGGGGGGGTTTGGTGAGCACATCCCCAATTGCTGGAAGATAAAAAACATTATAAATGACAAACGGTTCTAGAAGCTCTCTGAAGTGTTTTTTTATGATAAAATAACCCCCTACCTGCTGAAGGGTAGGAAATTTTCTAAATATTAAACACTTTTTGAAGCTCTGTGAGGTTTTTTATGGTAAAATAACCCCCAAAATTCCGAACGCTAGGAAAATTTCTAAATATTTAACACCTCTAGAAGCTCTTTGAAGTGCTTTATATAATAACACAGCCGCCTAATTTGTATTTGTATTTTAATTTTTATATCGTTTGAACCATAAATAAAGCTATATATATTTTGTTCANGGCCTTGATCCCTACCCACACTTTCTCACTTGCTAACTCTCACTCACTCTTTCACACTAACAATCTCAATCTCTCTCTCACACACTCACTCACTCATACACTCAACAAGATCTCTCATACTTTCTCATTCTTTCACTCTCTTTCTCTCTACGTATCTTATATACATTGAAATTACTAGAAAACGATTTAACCGATTTCGACAAATAAACATTCATTTTAAGGGCTAGAGGTACAAGATACCGGCAAAAATAGTAGGCTAAATTTAAAACCCAAATTTCTAGTGAATTTTCCATCTCTTCCTTTTGTGTGGGCAGTAGCTCATATGCACAATCATTCTTTGTTTACATCACCATGTAAACCATGATTTGTATATGGTTGTATAGCTGTAAATAAAATACTTCTCTTTGGTTAAAAATAATAACGGCGCAATTCTTATTTGAATGGTTTGGTGCAACAAATAGACAGAGAGCTGGAAGAGGGGTCATTTTAAAGCTCTCATCATGACGTGAAACGCAGGGGGAGGGGGGGAATATTTTTTGATTCAAATTAAACATTGAAAAATAAATATCAATGTAAAGTTGATAGCCTTTGACAAGTAAACTTTTAACTAGAAAGTCAAGTGAGAGTCTATTATATAGAACTTTTCCCTATAAAAAGTTTTAGAATACACTTTAATGCAATGATCTGCAACCATCGCTGTAATGATCCACTAGTACTATTATATTTTTATTCTTCTAATTTTTGTAATATATAGTCAACAAGAATAATTTTCTATTTCTCAGACATGCAACAAGGGTTTGTGGTTGGCTGCTTCTTTCTCATCACTTCGGTTTTGGGACCAATTGTTTGGCATCTCTGGATCTATTCTCGTTCTGCCAATGCCAATTTCTATTTCGGAGTCACTTTGGCATTTGCTACAGCACAGGTATGTGTATTATGATGATATATATTGTATGTGGGAAGTACAGGGTGTCCCAAATAAAACATACCCCAAACACACAGTATTTCAAATTCTCTGTTTGAAATGTGTGCCACCCGCCGCTATGCATAGTTCAGCTCGCTGACACTTTTGTGCTTCTCTGATGTCGCTAACGGCACATGCATACAACAATGACCGTACAAGACCGTTGAACTTCCACACTTTGTTTGCGTTTATGTTTGGGGCCAGTTTTATTTGGGACATTCTTAATTTTTAAAGCTCCCTATCGAGTTCAATTAATTACCTTCTCTACGACACAAGACAGGAGGGACATTAATTTGATCTCTATTTTGTTAATTATCATCATCATCAACTGTTTTCAGCCTGTGGCCAGGCCAGTTTATTCTGCCACCACTCTTCCTCCTTTAATTTATTCCATTCTTCTCCTCTTGTTTAAACACTTTCTGTTATCTGCTCCTCCCTTATTTTTCTTGGCCTTCCTTGTGATATTTTTCCCACGTACTTCATTTCCAACATTTTCTTTGGCATCCTCTCTTTTTTCATCCTCATCACACACCCATACTATCGTGGTCTGGCTTCCTCTACTATCTCATGTACTCCCTGTAACCCCACTCTTCCCCGGATAACTTCAATCCGAATCTTGTTTCTCCTTGTGACAACTAACATGCTCTTCACAAACTACATTCCCATGGCCTCCATGTTGTAGATTTTTGGCTAGATGCTAATGTTTAGGTTAAGAGCATGACAGAGATAAAATTATCACCAATAAACCATACTTATTATTTGGTCCATCATAGAATAAGTACATATTACTTAAATGAACACAATAGGGGCCTTTACAACGAAAAGAACAACACAGTTGCCACTTTACTTTGCTGTTATTGGCCAAAGAAGTAATAATTACCTCTTGGAAAATCGATCTTTACTGCCTCCACTCCTATATTTACCTCTTTCTCGATATATCAAAATGTACCTTAAAAAGTGAAAAGAGGTTTTACTTTTCAGGAATCGTGAATCAAAACATTTTTAAAAAAGTTCTCAACATAATTGATTCTAGTTGTTTTAATTTCAAAAACTAGTTTTACAATTATTTTTATTTCAATTTCTTATATTTCCTTCAAAAGTAGTTTTAACTGATAAAATTTATTGGATAAATTTTTTTGAAACTATATATCATCTGTGTTTGATTTTTATATTCAATTTAATAACTTGCTATGGATGAAAGTGTAAATATTTCATTACGATCACCTGAATACTTTCTAGACTATTAAATATTTACTTCTACATAGAAAAATTACATTTTGATATAGCAGTTTGAAAATAATTACGCTTTATGTTTCTGTGCCAAGAATTTAAATTCATTTCAAATCTATGGTGTATTAGTTATGAACCATTATATGTTTGATATTTGCTTTTGGGAGGTTGGTTTTTTTAAAATAATTTTGACACCATCTCACGGTGCTCGTCACTTTTACACACTTCATTGGCTAAAACTTTTTTGCATAGAAATACCATGTTATGCAAAACTGGCCAAGGTTTTCAGAAGTCAATACCTACATGTTTTCTATTTATTTAAGTCACACCTTTAACCTTTCACCTCTGCCACCCATGTTGTTTTCTTTCACAGCTTGAAATTGTAATGACATGCCCAGTGGGTAATCCCAGTAGTTGATGGACACTGCCGCGCTAAGAGTGTATCTGTTTCACCTGTTTTAGAAAGAAGGATAAGGAAAATTGCCCAATTTGTTACACTCTTTCTTTATTCCATTCAGATTCAGAGCTGTAGGGGTGTCTAGCACTTTTGATTCTCACAGGAAAAATTTTATGGGAACATTTTTTAATATGGCTAAAACTTTCTGTGCTTGTTAGAGGAATAAATTGGCAAAATGTATGGTGGTAGTATTTTATTTCTGGAATAGTGCAACATATTATTTTGAAATCTGTATTTTAAGTATGGCAAAGTCATGAATACATAGTACATACATACTTTTACATCTCTACAGTTAGATCTGACTCTATTTATATTCAAGAATCAAGACACGAGTTGAACAAACAACTGTGAAATCCAAGCAACAATGATCGACCTCTAGCCATTATCCAGTCCATGTTTTACGCTCTTCTACTGAAGAAGGGGACTATTGTGTCCTGAAAATTACTGTAATGTTTGTTGTGGTTTTAGTTGTGGACTTTAGGGCCTACATTATACTAATACGTGTGTAGGCCTTAGTCTTTTGTCCTCTTTTTGATGTTTATTCAATACAGTAGTTTGGCACTTTTTTTTTTTTACATAAATGCTTTACAAGCAAGCTAAACCTTTCTTTGCTCTAATTGTTGATGAATGATGACATAACAAGGTCCTCAATTAAATCAATTCTGACCAATTCTAATTATTATGTTTATGTGATAATTTAACATAGATGTCAGCACATTTATAAAATATAAGGTTTTTTTTTTCAGATCTTCCTCATCACAGATATCCTTTTTGCGTTCATAAAACGCGAGTTTTCTTTGTTCAACGGTTTGCGTCGCGAGGTGGATGGGAAACCAGCCAAGCTAGTCCTCGATTGAAGTGAGCTCAGTTGTTTTGTGTTACCAGAAGTGACTGTCTAGTGAAGATAAAGAATATTTTCTGTGCTGTGAACAAAAATAGAAGAAAAAGAGTTTATGACGAAACAACAAATACAATTCTACAAAATCTGAGATAGTGCCATTTTTGCTATATTCCACTCCACTAAACAAATAAGTTTTTATAGTATCCCAAGTACAAAATAACCCTAGTAGTAAGAGGGCAAGACCACTAAAAAAATAAGGCAAGCTTAAATATATACTTTTAAAACAATAAACATGAAATTTTTTCAAAATTTCAATGCTATTCTTATCTTGGTCACTACAAAAATAAAATTGTTTTAGTTTGAATTTTAAATCTGCTTTATTGTATTGAAAATGTCAGGAAAGTTTCCATAGTCTTCAAATAAAAATTGAAAAGTTGTCATATTGAATAAAATATATCCAAATTGAAATACAGTACAAATAATGAACTGTCTAAATTTTTTTTTAAAGTTGAGAAAATATACACTAATTCAAATACTATTAGTCTAACATATAATTAAAACTTAGGAAAGAGAACCAAATATTAGGACATTTAAGTCTAATAAAATAAAACTATCTAAGCTTATGTAGGTACTCAGAGATATAACCTAATACAAAGATTTTTGTTTTGTTTATATATAGGCGTTTTGTCTCTTGAATACTTACACAAAGTTTTATTTTATTAGACATAAATGTTCTAATGTTTTGTTCTGTTTCACATGTTTTAGTTATTTGTTAGACTAATACAGCTCAGGGATAGTATTTTAACTAGCTTAAATTTTCTCAAGTATTCCTCTTAAAAAAATTGCTGGAATTTAAATAACCAATAGGGAATATTAAAGATTCAGTACCCACCTAATATTTTAATACATCTTTTTTTCCTATTTCTTATTTTACAAAATATATCTCTTTAGAACAAAATTGTAACTAAAATGATTGTAGGCCTACCTAAAGTTTGACAATTAATTAAAAAAAGACTTATAGGACAAGACAGTTTTGTGTCAAATTGATAGGAACAGTTTAAGTATTCCATTCCAATCTAATGATGTATTTCTCACAAAACATTGTAAATAAATACTTGTGAAATTTATGAGTGTAAGTATGGGAAAAGTTTGCATTTAATTTAGAAACATTGTAATTTTTGCTTTGTTTTAATATTGATGATGAATATATGTAATTATTCCGTCAGTGCTGTAAAGCCTACACTATTAGTTTAGAATACTTAACATACATTGTAAATATAATTTAAAATTATTTTACTTTCCAAATCAGAAAATTTAAACATAGTCTGTAGACAATTGTACCGTTGCACCTGTTTGCAACCAAATCTATGATGCCCATTAATTTTACCCATTAAAATAACTAACTTATTAAATAAGTTTTCTAACTAAGCCACAACCATAAAATAAAAATTGATTCATGTTCGCTATATTGATTTTTTATGGAAATATGTTCGATAATTTATATGTAACTTTTATATTTATTTTAGCAAAATTAAACATTGTACACCTAGTTGATGTAAAAATATGGTTTGATCAGTATATTTTTTAATTCTTGTTATCTACAGTTCACACACATCACAATCCAATATAATGTTTAAGTTATGATTGTCCAAATCAATACATTACTTGTTTTCTTTAAACTATATTTGGTTTGAATCTGCTATTTTACATATTTAAATCTGAATTTTCAACTTTCCCTTCAAATCCCAAATCTTGAATTAAAGGTTTTGGAAAAAATTATAAACAATAAATAGTAACCAACTTCTCATTTAATTTTTTTTTTTTGTTATAAGCCACTCATACACTCACTTAAGTGCTAATTATTAATGGTCTGAAGTCTGGTTGTTAAGTTTTCACCATACATTTATTGGGGCTGAACTACCACTAATCAGTATTAGTGATATGAAACAAATTTTAATTCAAAGTTTGAAAGATAAAAAGTAATGGATATTTTCTCTGATCCTTGAATTTTGGACTTTCTTAAGAATTTGAGGATTACATCCCAACTTGAAATAAAGAAATTTGGAAAATTAAATGTTTAAGGGATTGAGCCACTTTGAGGAAATAATTACTTCCGACATTTCGGTTGATGTAATTACAGCTGAAACGTTTAAAGATATTATTTTCCCAAGCCCAGCTCTGAAAATGATGATTTCAATTCAAAAGCAAAAACCTTCAAAATAAAGACTAGATTGTTTTACCGTAAATTGCTTTTTTTCTGACAAAAGAAAATATTGATAAACCCACTTTTAAATACTCTGTTAGTGTTTTCACAGTAAAAAGAGGACCACAATCTACTACAGTCATACCAAAATATGACAAAGAAACACATAATTTAGACAAATAGTGTTTAAATGTATGTTTACTTGTTAATTTGAACTAAAATATTCATTTGTATGTACTTTTTTTAAAGTGTGCTTTTAGGCTAGAAATCAAATAGCTTTGTAAAATTCTATTTTCTCCCAAAATAGTTTCAATATACACTTTTATAAACAAAATAGAGTATTATTTGATTCTATTTTTGTTTTTAAATCAAATTTTGCTTTTAAGTCCAATTATAATAAATAATGGACCAGTCTAGTGGTCGGAATTTCTGGCTACAGGTTCAGAAGTCCCGGGTTAAGCACTTACAGATTTTTTATGCAAATCAATGGGTCTAGTATGGGGTCAAACTCAGCTCGTCAAGGAACAAGTGAGGATCTACTTGAATAGATTAGTAGCAGCTCCAGTCAAGAAAACTGAGATTAATGGCTGGAGGGTCTATTGTGCTGACCACCTGACACACACTATCTGTAAATGTTGGCACCATCATCGCTAACAGCGACGACCACTCGATCATTATAGCTCAATTGTGAACTGACTCCAAGGAGGGTTTTTTAGAGTTGATAAAATAATATGTATATCATAAAACATCCTTTAAACTAGATTGTTATATTTTATTAATAATTACCTTATTATTATTTTATTTGGGTTGCCTATTTTTTCTAAGATCAATTTAAATTAAAAAAAAGTAAATTAGCTTAATTTTAGCCTTTTTTTATCTCAATTAAATTAAATATTTGTTCTTTTGAAGATAGTTTTAGAATATACAAATTTTACATGTTTATAAATTCCTAATTTCTGAATAATATACTATATTTCCTATGTTGATCACAAGCTTTGTATAAATGATTAATAACAAGCCCACAGAATATAAAACAATACAACATCACAAACATAAGTACATTAGCGCCTTGACTATTCGACTTTTCATATTATCTGACATGTCCATATAACGTGCCATTTACATTGTTGTGTGGCATAGGCATGTTTATTAATATTAATGTAATGTTGTTAAGACGTTGGTGTGACCTCGCAACAGGAAAGAGAAGCAAAGTTAGAAAAAACACTTCAATCACTAATTTTTTTTTAAACAATGACTTTTGCATTTTAAATAATATATGCTGCAGTTAATAATTTAAAACTCATTGTTCTGTCTACACAAGTAAAATAATAGTTCTCTAATTTATTTTTTAAAAAATCTTTATAATAATTACTAATAAACATTATTTTTGTGTTGAGTCAAATCCACTATTTTACAAATCCAAATCTTCAATTTACTTTTGATTTCGAATCTTAATCTTGGAAAAAATTATAAACATAAGAGGAAATATAAATATAATATAATAGGAAATACTAAGTAACTAAATGGTTTTTTTAGCACCATGTCTTACTACCCATTCGGGTTATACGCTTTAAGAACTAATTATGCTAATGGGTTAGGAATTGGGAAGGTTGAATTAGAGGAAGTGAACCCGCATTTGCGTGGAGCGAGGGTGGAAAACCATTTAGGAAAAACTGCCCCCAGTTCACTCGACCGAGATTCAAACCTCCATCTCCCTGTCCTCGGCAGTCGAGCTCAACACGACAAGCGTGTTAGCCAACTACGCCACCGAGGCGGGTCAACTAAATGTTAACATTCGTTCTTATAAGTTATAATCCATTCACTATAACATTCCTACATTCATTTAAGTGTTAAATTACTGGTCTGGAGTCTGGATGTTAAGTTCATCCTATAATTATAATTGGTTCTGAACCAACAATAAGCAGTATTAGAGCGCTAAAACAAATTTCAAAAAATATTTTTGAATATTCTAGTTTCAAATACAAAATTTTCTCTGATCCTTTAATCTTGAATATCCTTAAGGATTTGAGGGAACATTCCTAATTTATTTCATACATATTTTGCACTTTTTATTTTGATTTGTTTCGATATCGCTCATCCCAGTTTTCATATTATCCAACCAACTGCCGGCCCCATAAGTTTGGATAGTTGAAAATCTACTATAATAGTTTATTTTGAAGGTTTGTTGCTGCTACACAAAAAGTGTAGAGCATTAATTTTTTTTGTTTTATTTGGATTCCAATTAGTATTTACTGTATTTAATTGTTTTTTTTCTTCTATACAATTTAACACTTTTGTTCACTCAAAGACACAAAATGTCAAAAAAAAATCAAATCTATTTTCAAAAAATAAAAAATTGTTTTAAATCTTACCATGTTTTGTGCTATTTAATATACCCTAATTAATTAAGGATAACTATTTATGAATCAAAATTAAACCACAACAAATGTACAAGAAACCTGTTTTATTATATTATAGAATTTTTCAATTTTGAAATGTAGTTGTTGTCATTTAAGTTTATTGAAAACAAATAACATCTGCTTAATTTGATTAAATTGTTAATGTTTTAAATTTATGTTTGTCAATGAATGGTCACATGTTTTTAGTTAAAAAGAAATAAAACCACAATATGTCAAGTCGTCTTGAGCTCTCATTTAAACTCTAGGATCCATTGAAATTAACCAATGTTTGTGCTTGTTATTTTTACTCTTATCATTGTTTGTCTAGGAGTGATCAATCTGTCAATTATTTTTTTAACAGTTGCATATTAACAGTTCAACACCTTAGCTCAGTTGGTAGAGTGTGTACCTATTGAGCTAAGAGTCCAGAGTTCAATTCGCAGCAGGGCTGAAAATTTATTGTTGATTAAAATATGGGTTTACCCTAACATATTGATAAATTCTCAGTCAGTAGTGTGTTTGCCTACTGAGCTAAGGGTCCCGGGTTTGATTCTTGGCATGCTCAAAAATTTATCATTGATGAAAATATTGCTTTACTCTCAAAATTTGATAAATTCTCAGTCTATAGTGTGTTTGCATACTGAGCTAAGTAAGGGCCCCGAGTTCGATTCCCGGCATGGCCAAAAATTTATCATTGATGAAAATATGGGTTGACCCTCTCACATTGATAAATAAACGGGCGGGAACTGGATGTTGTGCCTCTCCTAACCTTAAGATAAATTATAAGGCATATGACGCTACACCAGGCCTAGCAAGCCGTTAGCTAAGAATATATGTTTTGAATAAAAAAACAACCAGGTCACAGGCTGAAAACAATAATGTATGTAAAAAAAAGTTATGTGGTAACAAAACTTAAGATTACCTACCCTTACAATTTATTCATGCAGTCGTTTTATAATATTTTTTCAATGTTAATCAATCTCATCTGTCTTATCTATGTCAAATCTTGGCCAGGTGTACCAAGCTTTTATTGTTCATTAGTTTCCCACTCTCTCTCCACACAAATGCAAATACATTTCCTCTAAATGATCCTTCCTTGTCCATACCCTTCTAGTGTAAATATGCAAAATCCAGGAAAGGGTAGTAAAATCAGTGGACATAAAAGGAATATCTGTGATCCACACCTAGCGGCCTAGGAATGTTTTTGGTTCGGGGGAAGTTAAAGCCAAAATAAACTTTTCGACGCCTACTTAGGTGACTGCATGGTCTAAGGCGTCACTCTCATGTTAGACTGGCGTGCTGATGACTGGCATGTCGAGGTTATAATCCACTTTCACTCCACACAAATGTGGATACACTTCTTCTAAAATCCTCATCCCTAATTCATTGGCATGATTAGTACATATGCGTGCAACCTGAGCACACAGTAAGATACAGTGCTAAAAAAAACTTACTCCCACAGAAATAAAGTGGATCCTCTTCAAGGCTGTTTGTAAAGAAGAGTTTGGTTAGATGTCCATCCCCTACCTCCAAAATTATTATTAATAATATATGTATATATTCCTCCATAATTCATAGGCTGGTAGCTAATTTGAGCCTTATAAAATTCAGAAATCGCAACCCCAGTCATTATTATTTCAAATAATCTTTAAATTTACTTTAAAAAAATTCAATGTTGAAAAATTCCAGAAAGAACCCACTCATATAAATAGTAATTGTGTTATAATGGTCCTAGCCCCCTTTACTAATAAGAGTAAGTGTCTGACTGTGTAGGGCAATTTGATATAAAATGGTTTTGATCTAAACTAAAGAATCCTTATATGCCCCCAAGCAGGTCCTTTGGCATTTATATCAATTTTTAGAGGGAGAAATGGAGAAGGGTGGAAACTGGCATTTTCTGAACCCCTTTTACCCCAACGTTGCTACACCACTGTGTACACCTCCAAATCATGATGTGACTGAACTTATCAACAGACCTTACCTTGCGTGTTACCACTATGAGACAGGATATATGATAAGGCACAGTGAAGCCCATTAAAGTAAGATTGCTATATTTCAGTGTAAACTGTCTCTTACCTCAACCGATCAAGTTATGACCCTATTTTAAAAGCTACTCCATAATGTAATCTGTCAAGGTAAGACTTCTATTTTTCAATGCAAATGTGAGTATACAATTTTATTATTAGATTACTACCCACAGAAAAAAATAAAACAATTTGGGCGGCTAGATTTATCATGCAGGCTTTATATTGTGAAATCCCATAATTTATAATCTTGGATCTGTGGATTTTACTGTAGAGTATTTATTCCTGTAGCTTCAAAAACAAGGCGACTGTTCTTCCCAGATTTTCAAAGACAATCTCAGAAATAAAGCTGGTTTCCCGAACTGATTTTGTCCTTAATTTGTTAAATAAATTAAAGTAGTTTGAAGGTGATATAAATTAAATTTGAATGTTTTTATTAAGTTTGTTGCTATAAAGTTTTAAATGTAAAATCATAGTCATCATCATGGACAGCTGCTATGTTAACAAAATGGTTGCGTCCTACACAAGACCTAGTCAGACATCTAATTTGTTGCACTGTATAATGACACGAATATAAAAAGAAAACATGACTACAGGTAATCTTTTGCTGCACCCACCAGTGGTTTTATAGTAAAGTGGCCATTATTTTCATTGTCCCCCGGGACAGATGTCTTAAAACCACTCGTTGGAGCTGGAGAAGATGGTTGCCATTTTTTTATGTTGTATGATACGTCCTGTAGTCATGTTTTGTTTTATTTTCCTTAACATTTGAGTTTTTAGACAGTGTCAATAATTAATATCTGTGAAATGTATACAGATCCGCTTCGGTGGCCGCGCGGTCCAACCCGCTACTCTCGTGTTGGACTAGACTTCCAAATATGGAGATATCGGGGTTTGATTCCGGTCGGGTGCATTGGGGTATTTTTTCCCCAAACGGTTTTCCACTCTCCCTCCACGCAAATATGAGTGCACTTCCTTTCAATCAACAATTCCTAAACCATTAGTGTAATTAGTACATATGTGGATAACCCGAACGGGTGGTAAGACGCGGTGCTAAGAAAAACGACATATATAGCATGTACCTTAACATATGGAACCCACTTCAGGGATGAACCCAGGACACAAAAACCGTAATGTAAACAAAACGTGTGTCCTATGTATAGACATGTTTTGTTTACATTAATGAGTATCTGCTTTAAACTGTAAAGAAAGTGCTCCAAATGACCACAAGCCTGTAAACGCTGTATCATAAAATTTCTTGTTCTTTCAAAAATTCCAAGTGATTCTTTGATTCGCTGGCTGCATTCAGGTACAAGGTGATAATTTTTTTTAGTACTTCCTCTAAAAGTAAGCAGCTACTCGTCAATGGAAATAAGACATTCCCATAATTTGGAAACAAGGTAAAATAGGACAAAATGTTATTACAAAATATTTTCACTGTTTTGGTGTCACGAGTCCATCCTTGAAATCGGTCCCACATGTTAAGGTACTTCAATCCGTATAGTGAGAAGTTACATAATATATTTCAATAAAATATACCTTGATTTTTGTAGGAAGAATGTTTTAAAAGGACTTATTTACTGTCAGAATCCAACTGTATAGTAGTATTTTGGCAGAATAAACAGCCTTCTAGAACGCTAGTAGGAAGTACGTTCTGGAAGCTATTTAAACCTATCAACATACGATAGTGTGATTCTGGCAAGATATAAAGCCCTCCAAAACGGGTTTCACACCAATATAAAGGTATAGTAGGTTAGCTAATGCGCTGAAACTATAAATGCAATAATATGTAAGACATAATTATTTTGACGGAACTTTGATTGTTTTGAAGAGGAGGTTCAGCGATGTAATTATGTTTATCTGAAGAATATAATATCTTCTTTCAAATTGCATTATTATTTCTTGGCAAATTGGGGCTTTCATCAGTCAGGGACATGTGCTTATACAGGGACTGTCCCTGTAAATCAAGGACGATTGGTCACCTTATTTTAGATTAACTTTCCATGAAAATGACTTTAAAAAAAAGCTAAATTTATCTTAGAGGAAATTCTTGACAATTACATTTAATAAACAATCAAGTTCCTGTATGTAGTGGACTGTTTTTGTCTCCNCGAGGTTGTGTTGTTAAGGGGGTGTTTTTTGCTCCCCCCCCCCCCCCCCTTCTTCTAACCAAAACAACTTATCTCTACACCTTGCCAGCGAAAAAAGAAAGAAAGAAGCACATCTTATTTAATTTTCTACCCAATTTGAAGGTAAAGCTATCTTATTTGAAATGTTAATGAAAGCTACCTGATGGATTATTCGTGAGAAATAGTAGGGTGAAGACGAACATTTAGAGGAGGGGAAAGTGGGCGAGACGAAACAAGGGTCAAAATTACTCGGTGGAGCCAGCGGGACGGTGAAATTGCCCCGGTTCCCCCTAACATCACACAAGGGTTGGGGCTCTGACAGCTCGCACAGGCTAAATTATTTATCGGCGATAAACGTATCTTTCTATGAGTCGTGAGGTGCGTGCGCCTTTTAAGGACGGATGGAAGATCTTTCCAATCTAAACATCGGAATGGGGAGGTTTCTTCTATCAAGACAATCATGGATACATTATATAAATAGGGATTAAAGTAAACATTAAAATTTTACGTGAATGAACCTTTAAAAATGGCCTACTTTCTTTACGTTTATATAAAATGCTATATTTAATTTATTTATTTTCGTCGCGTTTTACTACACGTATGGCCCATACTCATTTAATTACATCAATCGGGTAGGAATGAGGAAGGTAGAATTTAAAGGAAATTAACTCGCATTTGTGGGAAGGTAGAGAGACTAAATGAGCCTGGTTTAATATTTTGTTCCTTTTAGTTCTGTTTGAATTGCATGGCACAAGCATGAGACAATAATATCGATAATCGAGCTTATTGTTTTGAATAGTAAACTTTGTTATTATTGGTTCATCCTAACCTGAGACCGGAAGTAAACAGACATTCCTATATCTCTACGTGAAGGACATACCTCTACATGATTGGTGGAACACCAGTGCAATATTTTTAATAGGTGCGATCATGTATTGTCAGTATCATAGAAAAGTATGTCACCACGAATTTTTGTATTTTTCAATACTTTTAAATGTCCTGTCTTATGTTTAACAAAAAACGGGCCAGAATACTTCCAAGTGACTTTATTTACATCAGGTCTCAGCTTAGGGTGAATCAATAATAGCACTACAGTTTATGACGCACGCGAGGTTGAATACTAACTAGCAGTTGAGAACGGCTAGATAGTTAATTTCATTCGAATACAACCTTCTATTATTTATTATTATTTTATGTAAGGTATTTAACGTGCACTTCTAACACGACTAGTTATATCAGCACGAGAATTTTCTATGATCCAACCAATTTTGCCGGGAACTGCATTTTCGCATACCTCCCAGGGTTCATTTTCATGCCACAATCGACTTGGGACCGATGGTTTACTTCCCCTCCGAAGGAAGTTGTGCTACGGATTTTTATCGCTCAAGAAAAGTCCATCAAAACCCGGATGGGTTTGATCCCACGAACATCGTGTCCGCAGGCGAGCACTTTACCCCAAGGCCACCGAGATCAACTATCGAACAATTATTCGATAGTTTGTAAACAATAGTTTTCATCATTCGATATTTTAAATCATGCGATAACACCCATCACTAGTGGTTATCTACAAATTAAAGTTCTCCGCCTTGGAAAATAGGAACTGTCTTCTTTGAGACGATATCGGAACATTTAAAGCCCTATACTTAAAGGTGGCTGGCTGGCAGACTGATAGGCCTGTCTGCCTCCTGAATTGGCTATTAAACGGCAGCCCCGGAACGAGCGTAGCGTGTCTTGTCTCTTTTCCTCTATTCGCTGATTGAACTGTACAGTCCGTGATTACCTCGAATGTAGACCAGAGGGGTGAAGCGTCAAATAAATTCGAACGTGTAGGTTTGATGAATACACCTCTCACTCTCTTAAATATTTGTAATCAATCATAAATCAGTGGCGTTTTCTGGAAGGGAACAAACGGGTTAAGTGGAAGGGTCCTACTCATAATACAAAACATTCACATTTATGTAGTGTAGGATTCTGGTAGGGAGAATAGTTTCGAAAAGACAAACCTTTTGTTGGCGGTCAACTTTAATAGCAATTTACTATGTTTTTTTTAGCACCTCATCTTATTTACTACCAGTTCGGATTATGTACTAATTACGGTAATGGTTTTAGGGATGAGAAAGGATATATTTTAATGAAACAAATAGCCGAAACTATTGTTAATGCATTTTTTTAGTGGGGATAGTCCCTCATAGATATCATTTTTCAATTTTCAGAAAAGGATATATTTATATGGAGTGTACCCGCATTTGCCTGGAAAGAAAGCGGAAAAACATTTTGGGGAAAACAACCCCCAGTACACCTGACCGAGATTTGAACCTAGATTCTCCCATAATCGGCAGTTTAGTCCATCACGAGAGTGTCGCCTTAGACCATGCGGCCACTGAAGCCGGTGTCAGACACTGTTCTTCCTACCAGAATTCAACTATATCAGACCACCCAAATGTAAACCTTAACCTAAATCAATTATTATAAATCATTTAAATAATTAACTGAATGTTTTAACGTTTAAAAATGGGTCAAAACCCACTTCGGTGGTTGAATGGTCTAATACGTCACTATCGCAATGTACTGAACTACTGATAACACTTATATCGGGGTTTTAATCTCGGCTGGGTGTACTGAGGATGGTTTACCCAAGATTGCATTTTTCCACTCTCCTAACAACGAAAATTGCGGGTTCACATCTTCTAAGTCAAACTTTTTTTTTTAATCATTAACACATCGACGTAATTGATACACATATGCTTATATCCTCAACTGGTATTGAGATGCGATGCTAAAAACATGGGTTCAGGGGTGTGGAAAGAGGTTGCTACATGCCTTAAATTCCCCCCTCCGCCCGCCCCCCGGCCCCGTGATGATACACGCCCCATCCTCAACCCTCTCACCAATCTTCAAGGGTACGCCGAGTGCCACCGGTGTGAGACTAAATGAAGCATTTACGATGGTAATCATGATTATGGTTT
>CABFVX010003627.1:59110-75199 GCA_902151425.1 Timema shepardi | reverse complement strand
GTAACGAGCTCTTAAGTTCATGTGAAGTGGGGGCTAGGGAGTAGGTAAGTTTGGGTTTAATGTGTGAGGTTGGGGAAAATATTCTCCTCCTTTACATCTTTTGCTTTGTCAAGAGGTTTGGCTGTCAATTGACCTCTTGCTCGGCTGTGGCCTGCTACGTTTGGAAGAGTACGGGTTTTCTTATTTTAATTGTTTGACATTCACATGGCTAAAATTCAGTTGATCACTTTGTGACAGCTAGCCAAATTATAAATAAGCATAGGCACTCCTACATATATCTTGGGCTTATTTTTATTAGCTTCCTCAGGCACACTTCTTTGGAGCCAAATATGTCCAAAGTTAAATGTTTTGAGCTAAAATGGTAGTATTAGCCATTTGCTTACAAAAAAAACAACTTAACTTTCCTTTATTCGATCTATTAGAGAAAACTAGTCAGTTAAAACTTGAATATAATAGTTTATCATTTAAGAAAAGAGTGTAACTATTGATAAAAAAAAACACACAAACCAAACGATATATTCCCGCTACCACAAAACAAGTTTGCAAAATTATAGTTCATATTTCCCTAAATACATCATTTATTATCTTCATCCAGCTAATATTAATCGGGGCTAGGATTTTCAACACACAAATAATCAAGCTAAGCCTGTGAAAATTGGAAAACGTATTCCATTCCTTTGACCAGCTCGCAGCTACATTTGAGATTAAATCTGAAGATCTGCAATAGCAATTTTATACTTTTGTCTGGGGAACTTGAGAGTCCTTTTTTTAAAATTATTTTCCAATGCTTCAATTTCCTATTTTTTGGAAATTTTTTACCTGGAGAAATGATAATTTAAACCATATTTACCATTTTCCGAGATGATGGTTTTCTTATTTGTCGATTTATATGTTAGGGCCCTTAAATTGGTTACTCATTTCATTGTTGAGCTAATGTTTGTGTAAATACCAACATCAACCAGGATTTTGTCGAGAATAATATTATATATTATATTTAGCACCGCGTCTTACTACCCGTTCGGGTTATACGCTTTTAAGTACTAATTACTCTAATGGATTAGGAATTGGAAAGGTTGAATTAGAGGAAGTGAACCCGCATTTGCGTGGAGGAAGAGTGGAAAACCATTTAGGAAAAACCACCCCCAGTTCACCCGACCGAGATTCGAACCTCGATCTCCCCATCCTCAGCAGTCGAGCTCAACACGACAAGCGCGTTAGCCAACTACGCCACCGAGGCGGGTTTAGAGAATAATATTGATTGAATGACTATAATAATTTAATTTAACATCCAAATCCACTTTAACTTTTTCGAGAATAGTATGATTATATGGTTTTACTTGGAGATATATTCACATTGACTTACATTTTATGATCAATTTTCTCATTTGTGTTTTACACTTCTAACAGGAAAGAGATTCAATCAAGATTATCCCAAGTGGTGAAGAAATCAAGAGAATACTAAGAGACATCAAGAGAAGGCACGGGGATAATCTAATCGTACAATATCCGCGGACAAAACAAGACCCTGTCTTGAATTATTTGAGCAGCCTTTCTTCTGATACAGCATCGGCGGAAAGGCACGACCAGGGTATTTATCGAGCCGAACCCATGGGCGTGGCGCTTATGAGCCAGAAGGATGTCTCCACTGGCTTTCAAAATTTGATAAAAACTCAGGATAAAGGGGTACATGTTGAAAATAACCTGTCATTTAACCAACCCGCAGATGAACCTAACAGATTCCCTCAATCTACTCCAACATCATCGAATAAAAATGACGAGGGAGCTATTGTTACACTGACTGAATCACAAAAAGTGAGTTATTTAAAGTCAAACAGTATCCAAACAGAAACTAGCGAACTCAAATCTTTACTAGAGGAACCACATCCGACCAATGAAGAAGAACACCTCAATAAGGTAAAACAAATCCGGACTAATTCTAATGTCGGGGATGGAAACATTTTTGGCAAGGCAAAAGAAAACGTCGGTTCACCAAATTCAAATGTCGTCACGCCAGAAACTTTGAAGTGGAAGGGAAATAGAGATGGCACCGAAGGGGGACACAGGGGTGGTCATCTTGGTGCCGGAAGCTTATTGACCAGGAAACGGGAAGAGACAACCAATCTACAAGAGGCTTCCGTCGAAAAGAGAGACCAATATACTGCCTTGGATCAAATTGGTAAAGTTCCCGTGACCAGTAAACGGGAAGAACTAACCAGTTGGCAAGACGCTACCAGCAGAACCCGAGAACAACGTTCTATCGTAGATCAAAATCTGGAAAGTAGCCAATGGCAAGCTCGTCTTTCTAGAGATAACCAAGGAAATGATAGTATGTATTCCTTAGGCGATATCTCTCCTAGCTATCGTATATCCTCGGGGGTAAATGACCTCGCCAGACAAGAGAAGAATAAACAGTTTATCATCGACGAACTGAGACAAATTATAAATGAAACATCACCAGATGAAGTTGAAACGGAGAAAGATTCTTCAGAACTATTGCGTCAAACAGTGAATAAAAACGGGAAAAGGGCCATATTTGACTCTCAGTCGGGGAGTAGCCAGTCAAATTTGATATCTGGACAGCTGGTAAAAATACGAGCTATGGATAAACTATCCTCCAAACAATTGACAAACATTGAAAGAGATGAGAGTACGAATTTGAAACGAAACACTGACTTTGTTAACAAATTTTCAAATTATTGTAAAAATAGGACGTTCATGGGTCCGTATAAAAGATACTCGGGTAAGGCGTTTCCTTTCGCCTCCGTACCAAGGAAGAACGAGGCATCAGAGGAGTTTGCC
This sequence comes from Timema shepardi, assembly GCA_902151425.1. NCBI lineage: Eukaryota > Metazoa > Arthropoda > Insecta > Phasmatodea > Timematidae > Timema > Timema shepardi. The sequence goes on along the minus strand of CABFVX010003627.1, from coordinate 72,400 downwards.
AGAAAGATTGAAGAGGAGTTTAAAGAGTTGGAAATGTTACGACACAATTTGCGAGGCGGCAACGGGGAGACGGACAACGTCTCTATTTCCACGAGTGGTACACGAGATTTAATGGACAAGAAAAACAAAACGGTAGCTTTTGCGAGGTCTAAAAGGGATAGATCCCCGTTCGATAGGACGTCATTCAACACGACTACCTCGGACCGGCCAGATGTAAATAAAATTAACGCAGTAACACTGGAAGGTAAGACTGAATTAACAGGTTTTACCCACCAACTAATTAATGTAACGAGTCAACGCAGGCAAAATCCATCCACAAGGAGATCAGGCAAACACAGGCATGTGTGAGAACGTGGGGTAGAGCGTCAACCCTGAATGGTCTGGTTCATCGGTGATGGGGAGCTAGAGGTTCGTATCCCACCCGGGTGTACTGAGGATGGTTATTCAGAAATTATTTTTTTCGATTCCCCTTCAACGTGAATATTGGTACATTTATTCTCAGTTGTACCTTTATCAACCCTATTCCATCGGATGATCCGGATGGTTGTTAAAATGCTATGCATACACACATACACGTATACATACATACACACATACACGTATACATACATACATACATACACATATATACGCCTACATACATACACATATACGCACGCACACATACATACATACATACACACATATACACATACATACACACAGGCATACATACATAGATACATACATACACACATACATACACACATGCATAGTCAAATCTTTCATACAGTTTGTGAAGTGTGTTTACTTGTCTCTTTTCTCAGACTCCCGTCGCACCCCAAATACAGCGGCCTCTCTCAGCCGATCCCGCCAGTACCTCTGCGAGCAGTACAAGCTCTTCGCCGAGCGACTCTGCACCAGAGCGAGGCGTCACCACGGCCACCCCCCTCAGACAAGGAAGACCTCCTCCGAGAAACGCACCCGTCAAGTCTACATCCCACCCCACGTCACCATAGAGTTCATTGAACCCTCGCGCTTACAACCACTGCGACGCAACTTTCAACGTCGGTCACTAGTTTACAGCTAGTCATTCAGACTATTCGTTACGACAAAAATAAAAATAAAGTTGATTGGCCCGTTGTTAATCCAGTGCATTGTAATCCTGAAGTTAAACTAACACTGGACTTCCAATCCCAAGGACGCAATTCCTAACGTCAGTCACGTGTCCACAGCCACCCACGGTCACTAAGCCTCCTCGTTCACGCGACAAGAACCCGTGAACTGGCCAATTATTCATCCAGTGGCCCTGTCATCCTAAGCCCGAACGAACACCTGGACTTCCAATCCCAAGGACGCAATTCCTAACATCGCTCACGAGTTCATAGCCAGCCTCGGTCATTCAGTCATCTCATTCACAGTCTCAAAGGCGCAGTCTTCATCCGACACTCCGTCATCCTTTAACACTCCGGGTGTACACGCATTCCGTAAACCCCACAACGTACCTCACAGTTTTCGGTCACGAGATACTAGCTAGACGTGGTCCGTCCTTGATATAGAATGCCTATTCGTCTTGATCTACCAATGGACACCTACAGCCGAAAAAAAGAAGATCCAAAAGAAAAATAACCTTTACAACCGTTCCTCAATAAATCTAACTATGTGACAAAGCTTGTAAATTTTCGTTTTAAATGCTTCGCACCACCTTCCCAAAGAAATCAGGTAGAGCCCAATGATTTTAGAAATACAGAACCTTTTAAAAAATAGATGTAAATTTTATCAAATACAATTTTGTATATTGCATTCGTATATTTTTTTTATTGTTATAGCCACAGGTGTCACTAGCGGGGACAAGTGACTTTCCCCCCCAAAAAAATAATCTGCTCAAATGGGTCATTATTAGTAGCGTAAAAAAACCAGTGGATTGTTTTATTCAGAAAATTTAAAATACCACCTTCCCTTGGAATATATTTGCCCCCTCTAGATTTATTTATTTATTGGTGACCTGGCGGTCTATGGGTAAGGTGTCATACTTCAATGCTGGCGGCCGGGGTTCAATCCTCTGATTACCAAACCCTTCCTTCACCTCTGACAAGATATCTTGTGAATGTGGGGAATGCCAGGCCTCCACCGTGGTTCGAATTCCACGTTAAACTGTAGGTCCTTCATTTCATCTCACAATCACCCTACCATTACACACTAGCGTAAGTGCGTATAACCCGAACGGGTAGTAAGACGCGGTGCTAATAATAATAATAATAGATTCATTTAGCTCCCCTCTGATATTATATCATATGAAGCTGAAAGATGGTTTTACATAAACTCCAAATAATTTCTAGAGGCATTCAATCTAAAATATATACATGAATACTTCTTTAAATAGCTTCTAGAAACATCCAAATTACAAATTATTTCTGGAAGAGGACAGCTCCAAATAGATTTTAGATAAATGTCATTAAAAAAATCCAGACAATAACCGAACTAATTGGCTTCTGGGGTATCCAAATTTAAAATTAATTTTGGAAGAGGACCACTCCAAATAACTTATTGGAGCATTCTTGCGGATGTCCACTCTAAAAAGTTTATAAAGGAGACTAATAAAAAAATCCAGGTGAGGACCACCCCAAATAACTACTAATAGCATCTAATTTTCAAACATTTGCTGGGGGTGGGACCCCCTTTCGGACCAATGCGCTAAGCCCCTAAAAACTCTGTCATTTTGTTAACTGCCCCCCTTGTTCAAATAAAGTTCCACCGCCACTACCTGGGTTCAATTCCAGTGTGGAGGTGTCATTTTCCCACTGATTTAATTTGATTGAAAAGCGATCCCAACACAAGGCCACATTTATTCCAAAGTTATTTACCACCCATTGAAGGGTATGCGTCAAAGGGGGTTGTCTATCTATCTGAAATATTACCAATCAGATGTTGTGCTTAGGCTGGTTAGATATTGATGAATCCTTCAATAGTACACGAGTTTAGTGTTTACTGGAATTAAAACTATTCTCTATGACCCGATATATAATTAGTTATAGACTTGTAAACGTAGTTTAAAATATGAATTTGTCTATACTGCAAAAGTCCAAAATTTCACATTATTTTGGTTGATAACCAAGACCTAAATTCCCGAGAAAGGAAAGGTATTTGATATAGGAGCGTAGAGTGGATCTTTGTCAATAGGAGAGTTAAAACGCCAATTGCGTTGCCATTTGTATTTTCCTACTCCCCTGTTAGTTCTCCTACTGTTGGTCAACTCCACTCAGTAACGTTATTAACACACTTGGTTTATTGTTTCTATGAATTTCTGCTTGACTATTATATTGCCTTAAGGGGTAATAATAATAATAATAATAATAATATTTAGCACCGCGTCTTACTACCCGTTCGGGTTATACGCTTTAAGTACTAATTACTCTAATGGATTAGGACTTGGGAAGGCTGAATTAGAGGAAGTGAACCCGCATTTGCGTGGAGGGAGAGTGGAAAACCATTTAGGAAAAAAACCGCCCCCGGTTCACCCGACCGAGATTCGAACCTCGATCTCCCCGTCCTCAGCAGTCGAGCTTCAACACGACAAGCGCGTTTAGCCAACTACGCCACTGAGGCGGGTCTTAAGGTGTAGTTTAGAGGAAAATCACCCGCGTTTGCATGGATAAGTGATAGAAAACCAGCCTCGTATCCTGTGTTTATATCACAAACTGTGTGGATAAAAAGTGCCCAATGGTATGGTTGTCTGTCCTTCCCCCTTTGCAGCTGGTTTAATGCATCTGTTTTCCCCTCGTGACGTGTGAAGCAGTATGTTGACACCGAGTAAGCAAAGCAACATGTATGAAGATAGAATGAAAATAAAAAGTTGTTGAATGATAACTTGACTGTTCGTTGTACAGTCACATTAGTCTAGTGTTCGTGCATCGGATCGCGTCTCCTCGAACCAACTGGTCAACAATCAGGTTTGCCAACTCTCTAGGCTAAGGGTCTCCATACAACAACGCGGTGGCGGGCGCTACCAGATGTAACCTACAGTAGCCCCGTGGCTTCTTTGGTGCTGACTGACAGCTCACAGCTGACTTCTGACAGGAACATTAGGTATATACCTGAATTTTGACCGTAAGAAGGGACAGCTGCTAAACACACATGTTTTTGAAGGTCATATGGTTCTGCGTAGGGATACATAATTTAGTCTGATAACTTTTCTAAGCTTATAGTTGTCAGCTGTGATCTGTCAGTCAGCACCAAAGAAGCCACGGGGCTACTGTATGTTATCTAATGGGATGTAACCTATAGGCTAATCACCTGCTAAAAGGAGTAATGGGACTAAACAAGAATAAGGGCCAGTTTCATAGTCATGTTTAGTTCGCCTCAAGTGCGGCGCTACACTAAGTACATGATGACACCAACCTAAACCAGAATGGAATGGGCCAGTTTCCTATGCGAGAACGGCCCATTCCATTCGAGTTTAGGTAGGTGTCGTCTTGAACTTAGTGTAGCGCCGCACTTGAGGCGTACTAAATTTGACTATGAAACTGGCCCTAGATTCTACACTTGACTTATTTTAATTACCAAAGTTTATTCGTTGTTCTAGACTTTACAATCATATTCTTTTGTACCACTTTGAAAGACGCTATTTGTACGAGATTAATTGAATGCAACTACTCAACATCAGTGTTTGAATTATTATTATTATTATTAGCACCGCGTCTTACTACCCGTTCGGGTTATACGCACTTACGCTAATGTGTAATGGTAGGGTGATTGTGAGATGAAATGGAGGACCTACAGTTTAACGTGGGATCCGAAACACGGTGGAGGCCTGGCATTCCCCACATTCACAAGATGTCTTGTCAGAGGTGAAGGAAGGGTTTGGTAATCAGATAGATCTGTGTCGGGACCGAGGATTGAACCCCAAACCCCAGCACATAAGTCCGACACTTTACCCCTAGACCACCAGGTCACCTGTTTGAATTAAAATCTTGTGTTATTCTCAATTTTTGTCCTAGATATTTTTAATTATTTTAATATGTTTTATATGTTATTTTTTGACCAGTCGTCAACTTACGATCTAATAATTGTTGTCGATGATGTTTATTAAATATTTTTTAAACTTATCTTGACATATTTAGGCTTGTAATCACAGCCTAGCAGTTTTTAACATTAAAGTATATAAATTTCAACTTTTTAATATTATTCAACATTTCATTAATTCATCATATTGCTAATTTTAAATTTTTATCTAAGTCTTAACTATAATCAATACTACTCTACTTCATTATTACTTAGAATGTTTTCTAAAATGCTATAGGCTAAAGCTCACACACGGTTGGAAGGTTGACAGCTAGGAAAAGTTTCCGTGTATCCATTCGCCAGACCATATTATAATCTGAAAGAACAATTGCTAAGTTGTTGTCACTTTATTTGCAGTCAAAATTTTCATCATAAACGATTTGTTTATAATTTTTTTTAAACAGTGTCAACATTATTTAAATATGAAAATTTAAAATAACCGTTTGGATGTTTCTTTTTAGTGGTAGTGGTGTCTGTCGGTTATCTTTTACGTAAAAAAAAAATCACACAGGTCGTTCCGAAATTTTGCATGGGTATAGTTCGAACGTCCGGTTGCTAGAGGCTAAATTAAATTTTCTTCCGCCATTTTTACTTTATCTCAAATACTCGGAGAGAAAGTATTGTGATTGTAAAAAAAATAAAATAACTGAAAGCGAGATTTTGATGAATGTCGACGTTTCATGACCATTTGAAACAATTTTACATATTGGGCTAAAACTTGGTATCTGGGGTTTTCATAAGCTCCCTTCGAGTTTTTTTTAGATGTCTAACCCTAAATTTAAGGGTAATTTAGTGAAGGGCAAAAAACAAAACAAAAAAATCGATTTGCTCAAAATTCACTCTAATGATTTTGATTAAATTTTATATCTAGGCACTGTTTGTTACTACAAACAAGATGGAAAATTTGTATTTTCTCATGAAAATGACATTGAGGGTACTTTAAATATGGGACATATTCCAGTTTTTCACCATTTCTCCGCAACTATTTGAGATAAGAAATAATCTATTTTTGTAAAGTTGTAGTACTATTATTATTATTATTATTTAGCACCGCGTCTTACTACCCATTCGAGTTATACGCTTTAAGTACTAATTACGCTAATGGATTAGGAATTTGGGAAGGTTGAATTAGAGGAAGTGAACCCGCATTTGCGTGGAGGGAGAGGGGAAAACCATTTAGGAAAAACCACCCCCAGTTCACACGACCGAGATTTGAGCCTCGATCTCCCGGTCCTCAGAAATCAAGCTCAACACGACTAGCGCGTTAGCCAACTACGCCACCGAGGCGGGTGTAGTACTGTTAATGATAAACATCTTTATTTAAAATATATTTTTATAAAACAAATAATTTCGGAGCTGTATGCAAATATTATCCACCTTAATTCAGGGCTTTGTTTCAAAAATTACTATATATTTGTCAGCAGTTAGAGGAAGGCTAAATCTAGAGCACTTTTTAATCAAGCCTAGTCTCATAGCTCCACACACACAGTCGTCGAAAATGAGCATACGTAACATTTTCTTCCATTTTTTTTCTATCAATTAAACTAAAAATATGCCTAAGTTTGTTAAGGAAAAAGATCCCTGTTGGAATATTTCTACTTTTATTTTGGCATGAACATTTTTTTTTAAATAACATATCGTCGGGGACGTACCAGGGGGGAGGATCATGAAGGGGATATATGACCCCCCTCCCCCAAATATAAACTAATCTAAACCATTATCTACCAACAAAAAAAAGAAACAGAAAAAACAACAACACAAATCTCACACAATGTTCCTGTACGTGCACAATAATATAATATCGCAATATCGACATTAAAAAGTGATTATTATAGATATGGCAGATTATTTTGTATCGATAGATGGTGTTTGATCGATAGTTAAATCGATTGATTGAAACAGTTCCGTGCCTATCCGTTGCTCCTTGTATAATTTTGTAAACGCTAAGGTTCACACCCGCCTCGGTGGCTTAGTTGGCTAACGCGCTTGTCGTGTTAAGCTCGACTGCTGAGGACGGGGAGATCGAGGTTCGAATCTCGGTCGGGTCAACTGGGGGTGGTTTTTCCTAAATGCGGGTTCACTTCCTCTAATTTAACCTTCCCAATTCCTAATCCATTAATGTAATTAGTACTTAAAGTGTATAAACCCGAACGGGTAGTAAGACGCAGTGATAAATAATAATTTTTAAAAATGCTAAGGTTCACACTGGCGGACATGAGCAGGAACATTAAGTGTTGTGTTTGTTACTCTGACTATTATTGTCAATTTTATATTGTTGGTTTTAAAGAGTCAATGTTTGACGTGTGTGTGTGTTTAGATTAAGCCTTCCTTGATTTAATATTTAAAAATTTGTTGGACTTTTTGGTTTAAAGTTCCATCACCCCCTGTCCCCAATAAAATCCCTGCCGTGAGTTAAATATTGAGTTAGATCTGAACGTCCACGCTGCAATTTCTCGCTTACCGAGACGGACCCCTTAAGAGGAAGACATGACTACTCACATCATTGCATCGAGGAGTTCGTTTGCCTCGGACAACTGCCAATGTTTCGACTAAACGATAAAATAGTGACGCTTTGTATTCGAGGTTTATAAATCTGTCGGGTACATCTATTGTAACGGACTTTATATAGAGGCCGGGCTTCTATTCTCAACCAGGCAAGTGGAGGGGGAAATAGATTATTTTATTCTGTATCAAATCAGACTTTAATTTTTATATTTGTCTATGAGTATCTCTCGTCACGACACTATGAATTAATTAGGTGCTTTTTAAGCACATTTTAAATTTCTAGTAAAAAGGGAATATAATATTTATAAATCAATCAGTGTACAGTGAAAAGTTGTTAAAAATTAACACTTACAAATAAATGTATTATATATTAGACAAGTTTGACATTTTATATAATAAAGAATGTTAGTCTAAAATGTTCGACTATTATTATTATTATTATTATTATTAGCACCGCGTTTTATTACCCGTTCGGGTTATTACGCACTTACGCTAATGTGTAATGGTAGGGTGATTGTGAGATGAAATGGAGGACCTACAGTTTAACGTGGGATCCGAACCACGACAGAGGCCTGGCATTCCACACATTCACAAGTTGTGATTAATACACGTCTCGTCAGAGGTGAAGGAAGGGTTTGGCCATAAATCTGTACCAGGACTGAGGATTGAACCCCGAACCCCTCAGTACAGAAGTCTGACATCTTACCCCTAGACCGCCAGGTCACCTGACTATCATTATTTATGATATACAATTATTGATCATGTAAAATTTCAAACTTGTCTAATATATAATACAACTCCCTGGATTTTTTACTAAATTTTCATTATATACCGATTGATTTACAAATATTAATCAGGTGACCTAAGGTCTTTGAGAGACTTTGGTTTGAATCCCGGTGGAGTAGAATAGAACCGAGGGGGTTTGATTCTCATCATGGTCGAAAAACGTATGACTAGTGTCTGGTGAAAATATTGGTTTCCCCTCTCACAGTGATGAATTAAAGATCGGGGGCTGGATGTTGTGTCTGTTCTAGATTTAAGTTAGTTTATAAGTCGTGTGCTGATAGATGTATAAAATCAATCAGTTCAGTGACAAAGGGCTCGTTAAATGCCTTAAATTAAATAGATTACCCATCCCCTCGTGTGTCGAAAAAAAGGTTTTGTATTGAACAAATTAGATATCTTTCTTTTTTCTAAGAAAGTAACGAGTTATAAAGGCTCTCATTGGGAGTGGATAAGACACACACAAACCAGTTGAGCGTCTTGTTATGAGAAGTTTAAAATAGAGTGTTCTTACACGTTTAAAAATAGTCTTCGGGACCCACGTTTGAGTTTGTCAAGGATTCGGTGCAGACGTCGTGGTTACTATCGCGCCGGTGATGAGATAGTCACGATCAGTGCGCGCCGTGCGGCGATGCACGTTCCTCTTAATTCATTCCGGGCAATAGGTGTGATATTGTATACCCCAAGTGCACTGTTTAACACTTAAACTAGAAGAAATGAAACGAGCAAAGATACGCGATCAGCGGGTATTTTTAATTTGATTTCTTATAAAATTAATAATAACAATCCAATACTCCATTTTAGGCATTGTTAATATTTATGAAATCGGTTTATATTTAATTATTTACGCTTTGATCATAGACGTTTGGTGTGAACCAAATTTCGAACACAACATTCATGATATTTAACTTTGTGCATTGTTTAAAAGTAAGTTTAAAAATTGACATTCGATTAAGTCTAATACATATGTAGTGAGTGTTGATAGCGTGCACTATAACTAAAAGATTCGGATTACATAAGAGTAGAGTTCAAATAATGTGATAACTGATTCGAATTTCATTTGCAGAATTCCGCCACGGTGCAAAATCAGTCCCGACGCAATCGTGAAATAATAAATATCAAGAATACAATGGACCGTGCCCGTCTGCCGGATTTCGAAGAAAGATCACGGAACAATACTAATACAAATTATGGAAGTGTGCAAGTTTCTGATGACGGCCAAGAAAGAAGTCATATTATTACTCACCGTATCGGTGTAACAATGAGCACTGCTAGTCATCTTTTAATTGGGGGAGTCACTGTATACATTACATATTTGAGTTTTCACTCATATAAATTATTCTCTTGGCATCCAATATGTATGACCTTAGGGGTAAGTGAAGGTAAATTTATTTACTTTTTTTGTATTTGAATGTTAGTATCATTGTTTTTCTTTAGCCCGGCAAACATAACCCTACATTTTTAACAAAACAGAATAATGTTCGTGGACAAAATTATTTAATTTGTTTTAAAACTAGATGTTAGATTTAATAATAATTTTTGTTTGAGAAGGTAATAAAATCGAGTATTCTAATGAATGAAATGGGCGTTAATACTGCAGTTAATAATTAATCCCCAAAACCGTACAGCCGCCTCTAAAACCTCAAGCAAGTACTATAATAAATTTGAAATATGTGGTTATAAATTATTATATTTTAAGAATATTGTTTTAAAAATTCATGAAATTTTTTATTGCTAACCCAATGTTTTGTCCAGTCAATCATTATTTATATAAAAATAGAATAATGAAACAGGTGTTAAGAAAGTTCAAGTGACTTAAAACTTTCTATGACTTTATGAAAAAGGTATTTTTGCATTAAAGCACAATTAAAGAGCATTAATCATAAACATATTAAGACATTTGTTACAAATATTACAATTATTGGTATATTGTATTAGTCATTATAGTATACTTAACTCGCTCAACAAGATAGGCTACCGGTACTATTCTGTTTTGCAGTTTATTTAATGATTTTACTGAACAATAGGGCAACTTAAAAACGAAAAATTCTAATTACACTAAAAGCAAATTGTCTTAATGCTATGAATTATAAACTAACAAACTTAACCTCTTAATGTCTCAAACAATTGAAGGGGAACCTGCTTCGGTATGTCACTATTAACTTTTTTCTCTCCAGAAGTAGGGTTATGTGCGCCAAACCCTTTGTGATTTTTTTCAGAATTCTTTTTAGGGCTTGGTAAACAACCTTTAAACTTTAAATAAGTTAGCTCATGCCCACCAGCCTACTTAGCCAAAATTGGATGAATAAACTTGGCCAAACAAGGTAGCCTGCAGCTCGATTTTCATACGAATAGTCTTCCAGATAGTTATTAGCAAGAAAATCTGGTCTACTTTATATCAAAGTGTGATTTACTCTATTCTTCACTACACTGTACCAGGCCTAGTTAAAATCCCTATTTAGACGACTGATTTATTTTCTTTAAACTTTTTTTTCAGGAAATGTCGATTTTTTAATTTTTTTATGTATTTGATAAAAACAATTTCAGAGAAAGATGTAGAAACTTCAATAAAGTATGAGCTAAATCATTCAATTTACCATTTATGTGCGGTGGAATACAACCTAATTGAAAAAAAAAACCAGTCTCGCTAATCGACTGGTCTTTATACATTTGTATTGTGCTAATGGGGTAGAAATTAGGACAGTATTATTCTTAATTAAATGTGCCTGATTGGCGGAAATCATTTTGGAAAAATCACATCAACCCTTATATTCAAACCCTCGACATCATCACTTGCAAACCAGACTAGAGGAGCCTGTCATTTAGGTCACGTACCCACCTAAGTGAGTAGGAAAAGCAATAGGTCACATAATTCTGTGGAATCTTCTGAAATGTCTGTTCATTTAGTTTTAGTTTTCCAGTAAAACTTGCTAAACCTTTATTCTGACGTGATTGTGTCTCAGGCTCTCACCCTAATGGCTCAGGCTATCATGGCCATGTCTCACGACAACATCTTTGCCGACAAACTCAGCCGGCAAGGTCGAGTGAGGGCGCATTGGGTTCTCCAGGCTTTTGCGGCGATATTCATCTTCGCTGGTTTCCTTGTCATAGTCGTCAACAAGAATCTCAACGACAAGCCACACTTCGTGACGATTCACGCCATCGTCGGGTTGATATCCGTCATCTTGGTGGGGCTCGCCAGCTCAGGCGGGGTGGCGACACTGTTCTCTCTCCGACTGAAGATGTTGGTTAGACCAGCTGTCATGAAGTTGGTCCACAATATTTTAGGCATTGTCACGTTTTCTCTAGGAGTAATTTGCATAATATTGGGATTATTTTCGAAATGGTTTAGTGATAATGGTGGCTACGCTGCTCAGGTTATATGCACTGTGGTGGTAGCACTGGCGGGCGTGCTTACTCTGGAAAGTGCCGTCAAGTCTGCTTATGCTAGGTTTAAGGCACTCTATCAAACATCGTAGCTTTATTTATTTCTATGCATATTTTAATGGGTGAATAGCAATGAATGTGTTTGTTTAAATTACCAAATATTTAGGATAAGTTGTTTACATTGCTTTTTCTAGGATTTTGTGACATTTTGGACACTAAAACTGTTGCCTAAAGGCTAGGTTGATTAGTATAGTTTAACAGTTTTAATTGATCAAAAATGCTTTGTTAGTGTCAGTGTAGTAGTAGGCTCTAGTTTAATGTTTCTTAACTTTTTTTAAAAGATTATATTTTTATGTATTTAATGAAACTGTAACCCTCACTCCACCACTCCTTTTAAAAACACAATAAGGCTTCACTAATACAGTGGGCCAGGTTCCATAATTCCCTCCAAAAAACCGACGTAGCCTTAATTTAATAACTTACAATAAATAAATAAAAAGCTTTAATGTTTGGAAAATCGCCAGAATACTTAGAGACGCTGAGGGAACAAATACTGTAAACAGACTGAATCACTGATAATAAAATGTCACCAACGGACATTATTGGACTCTGCTGCCGAGTTCCTCTTGTGAAAATCATCAAAAGTACAGAACAAATGGCAACTATAATAAACATGTACATAATTAAAAACTGTTGTGTTGGCGAAATGCTTACAAAATTGAATAGGAAATAAAATTTCAGCTTTACAATGAAATTGTTAGTTGATGTTATTTCAAATTAATCAACTTTAAAATAAAAAAAAAATTTGTACAGTCACTGCATATCACATAGGTTGCCAGGTTAGAATTATGAAGTCGGATCTGAAAAAGTATCTAACCTGAATTTGTATAGTTTTGTTCTTTTAATATTTTCATCGCTATATAAAAATGACAGTTCTTGAAGTTTTTATGACTTTGCTTTAAATCCTTGATAAGGTAGGTTAAATTAAGAGTTATTTTATATGGCTTTTCACAGCCGAGCTAGAAAATTATACTTGCCTCTCATTTGTGTTGCGTTTTGTTTAGCCGTGGATTGATAAGCCCCTTCTCCTCCCCCTTTCAAACCATAATATATATTTTGTATCCATCAACACAACATGCGACATGAAAAGATACTTAAAAAGCCACTGCATTAGTCTGAGCAAAGTAACAAGTATAAGCCACAAAAGCTGATTTTAGAATTAGCACTTAAAAAAAAAAAAAAGGGTTTTCCCATCGTAGAATCGGCTTCTTCACAAAGTAGACTGTGAAGATTTGGCTATAAAAGACTGTAAAGGTGGGAAGCCAAACAATCATGGGGTGTATATAGCCGGAAAAGAGCGACATATCCTATGGCTTTCTCGAATGCGTGTCTTGTCGGTGAAAATGCTCTGTCTTTTATTTGAACACAATATGTTTGTTCCTACATATAAATACCCGCGCTGCATATCTTGCGAGCCATATTAATTCTCAATGCATCATTTCCAACTTGCAATGCATTTTCTTTTGTCATAAAACCACAAGTTTGTTGAAGACAATAAATTAGATTCATTACCTC